>JADWQD010000010.1:1645980-1892904 GCA_016110215.1 Capronia americana
CGCGTGGGAAGAGAGCGTTGCTCCTGGCTGGAGCTGAAAGCCTGCTGTGCTAGCGACGACACATTATGAAAGGCCACGCCCAAAAGGTTTGAAAATTTGTACATGTACACTTGCGTTGGTACAGTACATAGCCTTGATGCAGCCGCGACTTGGCCCTAAGATGTTGAGCAGGCGCTCCTAATATACAGCTAGCCATTGACGCATAGCCTGTAAACCCCGCCCATCGTGCACCTTGCGTATGCCTAAGCTGAAGCCTCCCATCGCCTTTTATGCCTAATAACAGTCCGCAATTGCCAAACGCCCAAACACCATGCGCCATGGCTGCCAGCCATTTCGATCTACTCCCTGTGGCGCCTGTGCCCACCACGGCGTCCAAGTAGTTACCGCCTTTTTCCTAGCCCCTAACACCTACGCTTGAACGCTTGGACGCTTGGACGCTTGAACGCTGACAATAAAATTCGAATAGATGTACAGTGAAATAGCTAGACGTGTCAGCTTCAACACTTACGTACGGATAGGTCGCGGTTTGAGCAGTATACCTGATATGAGGGATGACAGATCAATATGGATGTAGATGGCGATACACCATTTGGAAAACCAAAGGCATTCCCGGTAAGGATGATGCCGGCAGGAGGATGCTTTTGGCGAGAAGATGGGGCCAGCGAGAGCTTGTCGTCGGGATAAAGTGTTTTGGCAGTTCATGTTGCCATCCGGCGGTTAGGCGGAGATATTTGCGTCACCGCCGGCTGAGATGTTGGGAGATTTGGTGGCCATGTGGGGATTTCATTGTGCCAATTGTGTTCTGATGCCATGATGGTGGCAGCCGCTTGAGCGCCAAGGAGGTGTCGATGGACGTGATGATAGTTGTGGCCCTTTTGACCGTTGACAGCCACGAAGTTTGTGGAGACATCGAGCGGTGCCATTTCTGGTCACGATGATGCTCTATTAAGTATCAATGAGTGACAGGATTGTCGTTTGATAGATTAATAGTGATGGTTGTGGACGTAAAGAGGATAGAGCAACGTAATCTTGGTAGCGACAGTAGCGACGAGGTGGTGATGTCCACCAAGCATAAGCGAGCGACAAGGCGGTAGTGTGATAGATTTGAGTTATATGTGATTGTTGTAGGTGTGAATAGATTGCAGCGACATGTTCTTAATGACACGAGGCTGTTGGTTGTGACGTACTCCGAGCATCAGCGAGCGACAAGGTGGAAGTGTAATAGATTTGAGGTATATGTGGTGGTGTCGATGAGCAGCGACAAATTCTTGGTGACAACAAGGGTATTGGCGGTGATGTCTCCAAGCATCAGCGAGCGACGAAATAATAGTGTGGTAGATTTGAGGTATACGTGATGGCTGTAGGTGGGAACAGATTGCAGCGACACATTCTTAGCGACAACAATGGTGTCGGTTGTGATGCATTCCCAAGCATCAAGTCGTCGATTGGAAGCGACGAGGTTCTCCCTCTCTGTGCTCCTAGAGCACGTTGCTGGTGTGGTTGCGATGCTCTCCCAAACACCATGCCGTCGATTATTGACGACAAGCTTCTCTCTCGGTGCTCGAAGAGCACATTGGTTTGTGGTGGTGGTGATGCCCTCCCAAGCATCAAGTGGCTGTAATGGCCCCAGTGTTGTCGACGTTCTCCAGCGTCGAAATGAGTGTGGCGTTTTGGTTGATGTAACGAGCGACAAAAGAGTGCTGAGTTTCTTGTTGTGACGGTGATTTCAGAGCGAATGGCTTGTCAAGCGAATGACTGTTGAAAGATTGTGCAGCATTGCGTCCGTTGGCTGGAGTGTACCAATGGCGTATGTGTAGCGAGCGTCGTGATACTTTCTGACTGTGCCGGCGATCTGACGTTGCAAAGATCGAGTCTGGCAAGCTCAGGACGAGTCGCGCTGCCTTTATATCTGGCAGGAAAGTTGACACTGCTGCCGCTTTGTGCTCTGGCTGTGAAGCCCTTGTCGCTTTGAAATTCAGACTGGCAGACTGGACAAGTTCAGGGGACCTATTGTTCTGAGGGAACCCGCACCGAAGTGAACCGGGGCAGCTTTGCGCCTGCGAGATTAACGTGAGTCCCTGCTTAGCTCACGAGGTCTTGAACTTTGGCCGTTCCGATCCCCGCCAATATTGTACAAAGCACTCATGGCGATTACAGGATGGCTGCCACACCGATCCCCACCAATTTTTTGCGTACTCATGGCGATTCCAGGATGGTTGGCTGGCCGTACCACTCCCCGCCAGTATTGTATGTTGAATACTCATGGCGATTCCAGGAGGGTTGTCGAACAAATCCAATCCCCACCAGTGTTGTATATTGAATACTCATGGCGATTGCAGGATGGGTGTCGACAGTCCAGTCTGCGACAGTCTGGGGGAAACCGCTGTTATCAGGCATTGGCGCCGTGCTCGAGTTGAGTTGGCCGCGGTCCCGCTATCCACTCCTAATACTCGGCCGTCCATCTCTGTGAGAGACGACGGACGCGAGGGAAGGAGTAGAATCGGATGGAGGGTTGAGGGGAGGAGAGAGGAGGCGTGTCTGGCCGAGCCGCAGACATCGGCGCGCCACTGGACTCCTCCCAAACGTCCCAGAGCTCGCTGGGACATTGGGAGAAGGAGAAGTCTGACGCCGCCGCGTTGCCGTTCCACCTCTTGAGGACTTGCTTGATGTGGTTCTTGAGCAAGAACCACCTTAAGCCCCAAGAGGCCTCCATCCCCAAGACAGAGAGACAGATGCCCATTGTGAATGATGGGATCTGGGAGAGGTTTTGAGAAGAGAGAAGAGTGTCGGTTGTGGTGGTTTTGTTTCTAGAGGGCACACGCAATCAGCAATTGCCCACGGTAGCACCAAAGAGGGCGGGAACGCCAGACTTACAGAGTGTCGTCGCTGTTGTTGTCGCTGTTGTCGCTCGCTTCTAGAAGTAGACACCGTCAGTAACAGGAGCGGGAATCGTTGACCACGACGTCGCTTACCAGTACGTGTACGTCGGCAGAGAAAGAGAAAAAGAAGAAGAGAAGAGAAGAGGAAAAAGTCGTCGAGGAGGGAGGTCCTTCGGTGGCTGGGAGCCAGAGGCTGCCTGGCCGCGTAATTCTGAGTCATTGATGGCGATCGAGGTTGGTGAAGTAGCCTGCGCACCATGATGAGGAGGAGTAAGGGTGGACGGCATTGCATATAAATGGTGAACCACGTTGAACGCAGCGTCCGTGCGGCCAGAGGCTCAACCTTGGCGCAGTTTGACGTCGAAGGAACCCACTCCCAACCTCATATCGTGTTCCGAGCCAATGCTGTTGCGGTCGTCATGGAACATGCCGACGATCTGCTGCATCATCCGGTCCACCTACCTGCGAAGCTCACCTGGACTCCCACCCAACTTGCAGTTGAGCATGAAGCGCTCTCGACTAGCTGAGAGGCCAACTTGATGGCTTTCTCAAAGGAAGCCTTATTCAACATAGACGGCATGCATGAAGCCTCTGGGGCGGTCACCGGTTACCCACGTGGTAAGATAATGAGCTGCTTCAAGTGATCGGCGAACCCCTGGTCCGTGCCCGACCGCGTGGACCTAGCGCTGGTTGGCGTACGTCGGAGCATTTGGTTCTGGTGCACAGCGGAACCGAGCAGCTGCGTGGAATACAAATTAGAATCTTTGGCGGCGAAGTGTGGTGGGTCGCCGAAGAAACCCATCATTGTATGTAGAGTCCGAGTAGAGAGTGGTTGGTGACACGATGAAGATGCGACATGAAAGCTCTAAAGCTTGTGGTAGACGGTGATGAGAAGTACGAGGATAGAAGGGAGGCAATCAAACTAGCTGAAGCACCTTCGGGGGGGAGGGAAGCTCCTATATATAGGCAAAGTTGGTCCTCTAATGGCCCCAGCATCATACATACCTTTGTTTGACGTCTCAGCTCGCTTCCCGGACTAGTCTCGGCTGCTTCTGCCCAGCTCGACGATCATGGACGATCCTCTCACCTCCAGATTACGGTCGAGCATTGACCAGCATGCGTGGGAAAGGCTACGGTACAATAGATCAACGGTACTTCGCATTATCAGCACTTACTCGTACTGGTCATTTGAGCCGGGTGCAGTAGCGGCATAGAGAATGAATTAAGAGCTATCCATTGCTTGATACAGGTTGTAGAGAGTGAAGCCGCCAACTACTATACCGCAATCCCTCCATCCCACTCCGGCAGCTGTCTGAATCCATACTCCTCCACCTGCACAGTATTCGCTGGTGGGCCTCCGATGCGATAGAGCAGCCTTGCCAATCCCAGTCGACTGACTATCCATGCAATAATGAACAACACATATGCCAAGCCCGATCGCTTCACAGCATAGAATATAGCATGCAGAGTCCAGATTCCCCATGCGGTCTGTGGACTCATGCTGTGCGGCGCACCGGGGAACAATTTCTGAGCACGAGCGACGACAGGTCGCATTTTCGCCTCGTATTCCGCGAAAGCGGTGGATGGGTCGTCTGGGTTGCGTAGAAGCGCGCCGGCAAGGTTATATGCCCCGATGAATGCGAGGGTGGTGCCCATGCCGGAGATCGGTGAGGCGCAATAGCTTTTGCCACGTTAGCCGGAACATCTCGCGAGAGTCGAGGAGTGAACTCACCCAGCGTCGCCAAGCAATACGACCCTTCCTTTGGACCACTTGTCCATCTTCACCTGTGCTACCAAGTCGTAGTAGAAGTCGGTCGTCTCCATCATTCCCTGTATGATGCGGTGACTCTCCCAGCCGGCGTCCTCGAAATACTCCGCCATCAGCCTCTTCTGAGCACCCACGTCTTCTCGCCCCTTGGACGCGACCTGAACGAACCTCTCGTCTTCTTCATTGACAACAGACATGAGTATGGTGGTTTTATCTTTCTGGTCACTTGGTCTGGCCATAATCCATCGCCGTCCAGGCGCGTGGTACCAGCGGCGCCACTCACTATCCGTGGCCCCTTTGGGGATGCTGAAGAACGCTGAATACATACCCAGCCTCTTTATCCGATCCTTCTCCCCCTCGGCGCCCCAGGCAAGAATGCGTGTCCCGCTCTGAAGCCCATCTGCGCCCACGACCACGTCGAACCCCTGCCTTTTCCCGCTCTTCGCAAAGCGCACGTGCACCTGATTCCCGTCCTGCTCAAGCACGTCCAGATAGTCCCCGAAGATATACTCGATTCCGGCTCCACCCTCGCGTCGAACTTCCTCGCTAACGGATTGACTCCTCCTGTAGCAGATGTCTGCTAATGTTCCTCTCAAGATCTCGATATCCGCAGTCGGAGTCGATACCTGGCCAGTCTTATCCGCTGTGTTGGAGGACCACACACGATTTGCTGCATCAACCAGCTGCACGCCAATTTCGCCCGTCGTAGACGCCCGGATTACGTGTTCGAGGCCAAGTTTGCGGATGATGGTCACGCCGGCACCACGAATGTCAATGTTCTGGCCTTGTTTCCGGATGATCGATGATCGCTCGAGGACGGTGATATGTGGTTTGTCAGATGCAGGAAGGTCCGAGAGAAGTAGAAAGGTGGCGAGCGTGGGTCCGGCAATGCTGCACCCTACAATCAGGATCTTGAGAGGTGCCATGCAGTGATATTATTTAGGAGGCGAGGATTCAAAGTGTCGGGTAAGCGGGAGACGCCTGGAGTATTTATGTCCTTGTGGCTGGGTTTCGGGAGGGCACGAACTTACGGCTATGGTGGTGACAATTCCTGGAAGGAAATGATATAGTAGCACTTTATACAAAATTAACATGAATGAGTAGCACGCCACGACACACTCTGTCCAGGTTAAACTCAGATCTATTCTCATTCAGTTCTGGAGAATCTGGATGTCATGATGTCGTGGACCTGTGCTGATGCCAGGGGACGACATCGAGCGCGTCGGTCCATGAGGTTCGGCGCCGAGAATAACGGGGATTCGGCTCTGAGACCATTCAGCCTTTCAAAACAATCCCAAACAGGGCGGCCACGACGCTGGAACACGGTGAGAGGGCGTGAAAATTGTTAACCAGACCCCAGGACGTCGGCAGAATCGGTGGGATGAAAACAAGAGTCAGAGTGGTGATGGGATTGTTTGTCGGTGGTGAAGCAGCTTGGGAGGGAATCGGTCGACTTTCCCTGCTGGGAGCAAAACTTCCAGCGCCTTTTTCCAAGAGTGCGCTTCATTATCCACGCAGCATTACTCAATCAACAACACAAGAAACATACAGTGTTTTCGGAACGTTCCGACGTGATCGATGTTTGCACTGCTGGTTGAAGGTAATTTCGGTGAGAGTTACCCCTTGAACCAGTTCACACATGGGGATGATCGTTTCTGCTTGTTCGGATGGGCACGCAGAACAAGCGGATGAGAGTCGCAGTAAAGTGTCTGTGAGTGACAGTAGCTAGGTCTGCTAATATCTCTCGAGTGCGATGGCGTCAATGTTTCAAGTAACGCCTCTCCGGACCGGACACAGCCGACCATTCCTGACGAGGAGACTCGGACGTTCACTTCGTCCGCGCTGTTGTCCAAAAGCGAATTAGACAGGCAGAACGGTCTGAAACCTTTGGCCGTGCCGCACTGCTGCTCAATCAGAAAACTCGCCGTATTACATACTTTCCAACTCCGTGACAAAAGGCCCGGGCCCTGTGCTAGAGAGTATTAGTGCTGGTACAAGACTAGACCTATCCAACCGGAGACGGAGAGGCAGAGCTTTGTTACCAAGGCATACGAAACAGCTCTGAGCTTCGTCGAATCAGTCAAACGCCAGCAGATACAATGCCATCCATGGAAGGGACTTGGTCCGACATGCACTCTCGAGGATATCCCGCACGCGTGGACGGAAGTTACAAGGCAGCTTGCAAGTCACGGAGCCGTGGTCGTAAGTCGCGGCTCAATATTAAGACCCAGGAAGGACTATGTATGCCCTCGTCTCAATTCATCCTTGAATGTACCTTATCGTTCGACATGCTCGCCTGCAGCGCCACCTCGACGCCCGAGATCCGAATCTAACTAGCATCGTCTTGGACGTGCAGCCCCGTTTCGAACCATATACTGGACCATGCCCAAATAGGGTCACCACAGCCAGATACCCGCCCGCTTAATCAATCCTCCGGCCTTTAAAGCCGAGTGATTCCCTTATTGCTCTTGCTGACGCGACCATGTGTCGGAAATACCCTTGCAAAAGACACCATGTGGACACTGAAGCAAGGCACGCCCGACTTATCACCGGCATTGCAGGTGATCCGGATCGTGCAGCAGTTAATTTCACAGTCCCTGAAGCCACCGATGTCCCATGGGGGAAACTATTGCGGTTAGCGTGCACTTGGACTTTGGACCTGGAGCTGGAGCTGGGAGCTCTCCCCGCATGGAGTTGGAGAGAGTGAGAGCTTCCGAATTGTTCCTTTTTTTTTAATTGCCGTGGTGGCACATTTTCACATTTTCACATGCAATTGGCATTGTATTGTTCGATGTAGGCTTCCACAATGGTATTTTTTCATTCAGAAATTGCATACTCAGCATAGATGTTACAATGCTGATAGTGAGCTGCGACACGAGTGCGCTCGCGAATCATGTCAGGGACTGGCCCTTCGCCATGACCCAACACCCTGTCCATTCAGCGTAGCTTCAGTCTCGTAGTCCCATCGTCGCAGTGCCCTTCTTCATGCCACTAGCAGCCCGCTGCGGTCATCAAACGTTTATGCCTTGTTCCTCTGGCCATAAGCCTTGGTGGCATAGTCACCATTGTGGACAATGAGATCTTCAGGTCTGTAGTCGTGACGGCCGGAGAAGTAGCTCTCGAGAATGGCCTTGGTACCAGCTGCATAACGCTTTTGAGCATCGATCGAGGTACCGGACATGTGAGGGACCATGGCATTGCCGCCGCCCCATGGGTTCTTTGCATATCGGAGAGGATGATCCTTGGGAGCGGGTTGAGGGAACCAGACATCACCACCGTAGCCATTGAGTTGACCGGACTTGAGTGCTTCAGCGACGTCTTCCTTGACGACGATGGCGCCACGGGCAGTGTTGACAAGCCACGCACCTAAATGAGATCACGTCAGCATGGCCAAAGTTGTAGACACCGTAGTTGATGCTTACCCTTCTTCATCTTGGAGATCAGCTCCTTGTTGAAGAGACCTCGAGTCTTCTCGTGGAGAGGGCAGTTGATCGTGACGATGTCACACTGAGCCAACATCTCCTCGAGGTCTTCAACACGTCTGCAGCCAATCTCCTTCTCCTTCTCGGGGCTGAGAGGCTGGTAGTCGAAGTACAACAGTTCCTTGCAGTCGAAGGGCTTCAGGCGGCGGAGCACACGCTCGCCGATACGGCCGACAGCGACGGTGCCAACAACCTTACCCTCGAGATCGTACTCGTTCTTGGCCACGGCTGCAACGTTCCAGTCTCCCGATTCGATCTGCTCATGGGCCGGGACGAAGTTGCGGACGAGGGTCAGGATGGTCATGATGACATGCTCGGCAACTGAGACGACATTGCTGCCAGTGACCTCAGCAACGGTGATGCCGCCATTGGTCTTGTTGGCAGCGTTCAAGTCGACATGGTCAGAACCAATACCAGCGGTGACAGCAATCTTCAGTTTCTTGGCCTTGGCGAGGCGTTCGGCGGTCAGGTAACCCGGGTGGAAGCTGAATAACACGCGTTAGTAAAACAGGCTAAGGTATTTGCCAATGGATGAATATCTCTTACGGCGTGGTGATGATGACTTCAGCATCGACCAGCTCCTTGTCGAATGTCGAGTTCTCACCCTCCTTGTCTGAGGTGGTGACCAGCGTGTGTCCCTGGTCCTCGAGCCATTTCCGGATGCCTAGCTCGTTCTCCGTAGTGCCGAGGAGGGCGGGCTGTTGTTTGGCATGCTCGTGGCCCTGGAGGGAGTCAGCGTTCCAACCTGCAACACGAAGGGCGAGGGCCAGAGACGTACGTCATAGAGGACGAGGAGGACTTTGCCCTGACGTGAGGCACTTGCTGTCAGTGTGCGTCTGGCAATTGCTGAGGTCTGAAACGCGGGAACAGCACGGCGAGCAAGATGCGGGGAAGCAACGAGAGATGACGCAGGGCGCGATAAAGAACGCGCAGCAACACGGGTAAATACCATTGTGAAAGGATGTGAGATGAGTAGAGAGTCGAGGTGCCGAATGGGTAGGCAGGTCGCAAGAAGAGATAAACTGGCGGTAAGGTGGTTTTGTAGGAAAATCTGAGTCGAGTGAGCTGGGTGCGTCTGCCGGCAGAGATATCAGCCTGGAACGGTACCTTTCACTAGAAGCAACATGTCTGAGTTAGCTCGGACCTGACGGACTAGCGGGGAAGAGCATCATGAGCTCTGGGGCTTGCGTCAGGACGACTGCGGCTGGAATCAATGATGTGGATGTGTATGGGTGGTGGAGGTGGCACCAATGCAGGGCTCGCTTCAAACAATGAGGGGATCCCTCGTGCATCGGCGGCAAAAAGTGGCAGGGAGGGGAAACACCGGCCAGACGCTTAGCATCAGCCCACCAAGAGCTGTCAGCTTGGAGGGAACTGGTACAGCAATTTTGCTTGGTGTCTGGAAGGACTTTGCCCGGCCTGCCTGAGGGCAGCCGCACCCCGGGGGAAATATACCCGAAAATGCCGCTGGGGGCGCGCACAGAGACACACGCAAAGGGAAGGAGGGGTACGTACCTTCAAAGCCTCAATCAACACAAAAGAGGACTGGTATGTCACAATGCAATGCAGAATGTTCACAATCCTGCAAGTGGGAGAATATCAAGAGTCAAGATTCTAATGTCGTCGGACGAACGCTCCCTCATTTATAACCTTGTTCCCCCATGACCACAGGAAGATTTTTCTGTTGTTCGAGGGACGCCGTTAGGGTAGCAAGTCTTTCCACATCATCTTCCCCCTCTTTTCTGCTCTTGCGGAGCTGTTCCAGTAGATGCCACTCTTTTTGCCCTCCTCTCACCTGCCCCACCACTCATCTTCCGTGATCATCCAATGCCTCATGGTCAAGAGTCTGAGCATCCAAGGCTCTCATGCAAGAATTCCGACGGGGTTGCTTGCCGCTTGACGGCACTTGGGCATGGAATCGGGTTGACCCCCTTGCTTGGATCGTCGGTGGTGGCTGGACAGCTCGAATTGTGCATGAACTTCACTCGGCGCCGTTCCGAATCAACGTGAAACGTCCCGTAATTGCTCGCATTTGTCGTGGTCATGCGCTTTGTAGAGCCCATAGCGACATAGGAGCGAATGAAAGCGAGACCTCGTGCTGACCAGCATCGGAATCTGTATGCGGGCTGGGCCGCACCATGCAGGACTCACGCGGGCATTGCTCGGAAAATGAGCATTCTCCGCTGGCATAGATGTGAGCGGAGCTTCATCCAGAGCGTACGTCCTGTCGCTTTGCGGAAAGGCTGCGAGTCTGGTGCTCGATCCGGGTGACAAAGAAGTGTAAACAAATGTACTATTTTGGTAGAAAAAGGCGGAAGCTCGGCGGAGAGAGCAACATGTGGGGGACTTGGGGATTCAATGTCAATATCAGGCATGCATAAACAATCTACCGGCTAACATTACCCGTCCTCGCCCGCTTTCTCCCGAATTGGCCATGGAGCTCGAGATACTCTTCCCGTGGGGATTGTGCAGGCTGAATGAAGCGCCAGACGTCTGGCAGCACGCTCTACCCCAGTAGCGTCGATAACGCATAGTAATGGCCGAGTTATGTCCCCGCAAGGCTGGCTGCCCCGGAACACATGGGGCTCCCGTTCGAGGGCTCCCTCCCCACCTAGATGCCACCCTTCCTGAACTTCTACGACAATTTCAACATTGACACTTCCGTATGCCTCATTGACAGAATTGGCATTCTTCATACATCTCTTCGAGAGGCTGCAAGCGATGGCTGCAGAGTCACACGCGACCCTGACACCGAGGAAGATTCAGGAATCTTTTCATGCCTGCCAACCGTGGTCGTGTCGCCGAACGGTGATGGTGGACGTCATGAGGATATTCTCGAAGCTGCAAGGCTCCGCCACGGTGTCGGGTGAAGGTTGAGGGCTATTCAGCCTCGAAACGCACCCCTGCACGGCGGAGCTTTGGTGTGATCGAGAGCCGGATTTGCTGCCCCGATCGCAGCGTCTTCCCGCAAATAGTACCTTGATCATGCAGAACATCCGCTGTCTGGACTGCCGCTTATTGGCGTCTCCAATCCTTTTCAAGCCAATCAGATAGTCTGTTCCGACTTTATTTTGACCTTCGTCGCTGTGGCCTCCTGCTCTTTGGTCATCTGCATCGCTTCGTTCGTGGCGGCTGGCACATGAACTGATAGCTCAGCGTAATAGCGGTATATCTCGCTGCCGAGGTCCATTTATGAGATCCGCAGCTTCCCACGCGGCTTGCTGCAAGGGGAACTGCAAAGGGTAAATGTTCCTCAATGATATTCTGGCGAGAGCACTCGCCTTATGCCTCCGAAACCGTCGCTCATGCAGGCGCTTGTCGGGTACGTCCGTGTAAATATGGACCAGCAGGTCTCATCTCCAACTGAAAACATGCTTATAATCAGGGTTCTCCATGCACGTCCGACGAGACATACGTCAGCAGCAGTTCATGTCTCTTCATTGTGCTTCTTATAGCCTTGGTGTCGACAAAGACGTTCACGTCGGTTTTCTTGCTTGTGTGACCAGGCACTCGTCGCACCGTCCATCTGGTACATCGAAGGATGCCGGTTGCGGGTCCGCGGAAAATTCGCGTTCTTGCCATCTTTCTGGGGCTTCAAGGGCGGTGGGAGTTCGCTGGATGCAGGATATCACGACGAAGCACGAGCAGTCAGGCAAGGAATCTGTAGAAGCGATCTCAACTCGAGCAGCGTGGTCTGGTTTGGTTCGATGGCGGAACACCTTGTTTGTCAAGAATGGTCGGTATGTATCGCAGCAAAGCAGACTGATGATTCTCTGCCCTCAGACACATGACCTGTACGTGGTATAAAGTGGTTGAGCGTAGACGTATAGTGAGGCGCAAAAGGCGGCGCATGTAGATACTCGTCGCTTTGGGTATTGCATCCAAAACAGGTTTAGCGCAGCTGCCACATTTAATCTTTGTAGAAAGAGCTTCTCACGCCTCTTCTCGACTTCTTCCGCCTCTCAGGTATATATCATGATGTACTGTGTAGTGATAGATTCTTTGTTACTCCTTTAATCTGACGGCTTTTACGCCCATGGAATTCGCTCTAACTTTTTAGCCATCTTCCTTTTCTCATTCAAAGCTTCCTGCGCAAGTTGTTCACACAAGGGATCGTGACGCGCAGAGCCTTTAGTTACTACCTCAACTACTGTGTACTATGCGCAATGAGCACAACCCCATATGTCAAAAGGGATTACAATATCGGATCTACGTACCAAACCAGACCCGCGAGCCAGAGTCACCTTTGACATCGCTCGAGAGCATAAGCACTGATGTCATAGTGCATAGCGTCTCCTGCTGCACGCGCTGCATTGCCCTTTTCGCGTTTGACTTCGGTTGCCCAGACCTGGTCGAGGGCTTCTCCCTCATGGCTTCAAAGATTCATACATACGGGCAGGACGCCCGTCACACAGTGCAGTGTTGAATACAGCCTCATCAGAGAGATATGTCGCTGCTGTTGCCGACATCGCTGGCTCGAGCGGCGAAACTCCGCCATGCTGCAGATTGTTCCACTCCACAATCGGCACACGGCACGGAAATGTAGATTGAGGCGATTCAATCCAATCCTTTCCTAATTTTTGTATCCTACCTTGCGACGACGTGCTCAACCGTCGAAATGAACAGCGCCTTGTCGAGCATGGGTTGATTTGCAAATTGTCTCCTCTCGTACTGGCACGGACTTCTGTCAGATTTCCTGCTGTCCCGCTTGGTCCCCGACATGTCGTCAACAGCAGCCCTCCGCCAGAGAGCCGCGGAATCAGGCCTCCATGATCAAACAAACCTTCTCGGGAAGAAACAACTCTTCATCGTGTTCTCTTCGCTGGCATCGGCGCTCTTCATCTGCTACGCCGATCAAAATGGCATTGGTACCATTCTTCCGACGGTCGGACGAGATTTCAAAGCCACGGACACGATTTCGTGGGCAGGTACATCCTCACTCATCTCCAACACCGTCACGCAAGTCATGTATGCCAGGCTGTCTGATATTTACGGACGCAAGCCTGTATTTTTGTTCTCGGTCGGAATGCTAGTATTGGCAGACATTCTATGTGGAGTGGCGCCGGACGCGCCGAGCTTCTACTTCTTCCGCGCACTTGGTGGCATTGCCGGGGCTGGTATCAATTCTTTAACCATGATGATCATCTCTGACATCGTGACGCTGGAAGAGCGAGGGAAATGGCAGGGTTTCTTGGGTGCCGGTATAGGGGGTGGCAATGCGGTTGGCCCACTGCTCTCTGCTGCATTTGCGCTGCACCGGACGTGGCGAGCGTTCTTCTGGTTCCTTGCCCCTTGCGGTGCCGTTGCAGGTGTGATTGGATGGTTCTACCTCCCTTCAACAATGCCAAAGGGGAATGCAAGGCAGCAATTCCAGCTGATTGACTGGGGAGGGATTGTAACCGCTACGATTGCTATTGTGTTGATCCTGATCCCGCTTTCCGGCGGCGGCTCATACTTCGAGTGGTCCTCGCCGCTGGTCATTTCCATGCTCGCCGTCGGTGGATTGTCACTCCTGGCCTTTCTCGTCGTCGAATGGAAGGTGGCACGCCTGCCCATGATGCCACTGAGCATGTACACCAATCCACCAGTCGCAGCGATCCTGGCTCAGAACTTTTTTTTCGGGATGGTGTACTACTCGAATCTTTATTACATCCCATTATATATTCAGAATGTTCGAGGATGGGATCCGACTATCTCCGCTGCTTTCCTCATTGCGATCAACGTTCCACAATCGATGGTCAGTACACTTTCTGGCATCTTTATTTCACGATACAAACGCTACGGGGTCGTGATCTGGACGGGGTTTGCCATCTGGACGCTTGGGGCAGGACTGATCTGCAGCTTTACGAGGACGACTCATGCTGCTGCGATTGCTGTCATGCTCTCCATCTCTGGCATCGGAGCTGGCTGCATCTTTCAACCTGTCTTGATAGCCTTGCAAGCACATTGTTCCAAAGCACAACGAGCTGCTGTCGTATCCAACCGCAATTTCCTTCGAAGTTCGGGAGGCGCAGTCGGACTGTCCATCTCGGCACAAGTCTTACAAAGCTCACTTCGAAAACACCTCCCACCTCAACTCGCCAGCGTCGCGCACGACACCTACGCCCTCCCAGCTTTAAGTGCTGCTGACGAGGACTTGGTAAGAACCGCGTACATGGCGGCCATTCGAACGGTGTTCATTGTCTCGGCCCCGATGATCGGTCTCTGTCTCGTGCTTTGTCTGTTCATCAAAGACCGTGGACTGCAGCGACCGGAGGAGCGGGAGCAGGCGAGGATTTTGGAAGCGGCCGCGCAAGAGAAGCGCGAGCCGCAGCAGCAAGAGCAACAGCAGTCAAACCAGGAAAAGGAAGACAGCGCCCGGTTAACAATTGCGGTAAACGGACAAGACAGGACCACTGACTCAGGAGCAGGGGAGTCACTGCAGGTCAATGACAGACAGACATAGTAGACCAAAAATACTCCGTGATGTCGATTATTTGTCCGCCATTCATTTGTCGGAATCGGTCGTACTTTCATCCGATGACGTCGTAGAACAACGGCCAACGCATTTTCAATGTGGGCTGTTTTGAGACTCGTTCCTGCTCACAGAGGTCGATGATATCCCACCAGTAGAGGCGCATCTTCGCGCGCCCTTAGTATGGCGACTCCTCGGCTGCCATTCCTGTACCCGAATTTCCTTCGTGCGGTACGTGCTTGCGAGCCAACGACCTACCGATCTATACGCACACCTCCAGCAACATCGGCCAAACCTCGTAGGAAGGCGAGAATACATACTTCAGCCCGGCGACAACAGGACGTTATACCTCAAAGATACGGACCCGCTGCCAATCAGGCCATACCACCTCCCTCCAAACCGGGTGAGTCCCCGGCGCCACAGCTGGAGGAGCACAATGACAAAAGCAAGGACAAGGAGGTCTCCAAGCAAGCTTCCCAAAGACCCCCTCCTTCGCCTCCCAGATCAGGACCATCGGCCGAAGAAGTCGGGCAAGATGAACCCGTCGAATCCAATGCGCCGTCCGACTACGTCGACGAGGCGTCTATGACGAAGAAGAACCAACAAGTCAACGTCGACAAAGAAGAACCCCTGTCCAACAAGGAACTCGACCTCATTCTTTCGATACCCTCCCCGTCCGAGCTCAAGGATGGCAACAGGTCACGACATCCACATCTCGAGCCGTCGCCCTACGAACACCATTTCGACACCTACTCGCTCGTGCAGCAACTCGCCGTGCAGAACGCGTACAACGTCCAACAAGCCACCACATTGATGAAGGCCATTCGACTCATGCTGGCCCTCAATCTCGACGTCGCAAAGGAGGGCCTCGTCTCCAAGTCCGACATTGAGAACGAGTCGTATCTATTTCGCGCCGCGTGCTCGGAAATGAAGACCACGCTGCAAACGACGCGGCATTCGGAAACGCTGAAACAGCGCAGCCAGCGCGCGCAACTCCAGCACGAGTTCGACATATTGAACCAGAAGACCACTCAAGATCTGATGACCCTCAAAGAAGAACTCAAAGGCCTGTTCAATGATCGAAAGCTTGGGCTCCAAGAGGACAAGCGCAAGATCGACAGCAAAATATCCGAGCTGAACTATGAGATCACGGTGCTGCTCAACAGTGAGGCCCGGAGCGAAGTCGAGGGGCTGCGCTGGGTGTTGACCCGTCGCGCAGCCCTAGCTATAGGTTTCTGTGCGTGTATGTTTGCCCCGGCAAGTTTTATCCTGTCCTCGCTCCTCGTGCTGACGTCTCGCAGTTATGATTATCTCGGCCCTGAACTACTCGTCGATCAAGATGCGCGAGAAGGAAGAGGTGGAGAAGAAACGCAAAGCCGCAGAGAAGGCGCAGGAAGAAAGAGACCGGGCCCTCGACAGGGAGCAGGCCAGATATACAACCCCGAATCGGACGCATGGCACGCAGACCGAGGGCGTCGGCGCCTCGATCGAGTTCTCGGGTTGATGTGTTTCCGTGATCCAACGTACATCGGTTGGAACGCAGAGAGCCGCGGCGTTCTAGATGACATGTCACGATACCAGATAGACTACAATTCGAATCACCAGAGCTTACGAGTGGAATATGTGTAGGTCTTTATTTTCCACCTTCCACCGAGATGGGTCGTGGTGTACCTCAGTCCAAACCCTCACGTCTTCCGCGCGAGAGAGATGCAGGCACTCTGCACGAGACAATCCAGGCGCGAGAAGGAAAGGGAGCTGGCACGACGTGGACAAGAAGATGGAAGCATTGCTCCCAGAGAGTACGTGGACGGTCGTTCACGGTTCACGCAGAAGGTGGGTCGACAATCTGTGGAGGTTCGGTGCACACCTGGCCCATGTCACCTCGAGCGAGATTGGAGCAGAGGTGCTGGAGTCAAGTTTCCTTGTTGAATACGCCACCCGTACTCGCCGAGCACTGCTGGAAGCAGATCTGTGGGCGTCTATCTAGTCTGATGAATGAATGATTGCATTGGCCGACCTTGTCTCCTCGCCCCCCCACCGCAGGCCGAGCTTGAAAGCGGCGATGCCTCACGCCCGAAAGAACTCGCCCGTTTTGCACTTTGCCTCTCATGCCAGCTTGTTCACCGTTTTGCGCCTTTTGGGAGACTTCGCCGGAGCCTCGTAGTCGTCGTCGTCGTCGTCGTCGTCGGGGACCGCCTGGAAGAAACATCTCTTGGTTAATGACACGAGATATCATGAAGTGATCACCTGGATTTACCTTTCTCTTTGTGACTTTCGTCCCGGCCCCCATATCAGCTGCGTTGTTGTCGGCGGCCAACTGACCTCCGCCCGTCGTTGCTCCTCTACGCCCCTTTGCGGCTTTGATTGGGGGATTAGGCTGCTCATAGGCCGAAGTTTTCCAGCTGGCCAGGTCTGTATCTGAGAGAGCCAGGCCCACGGCCCATGTACCATCATCGATTAATCGCTTGGCCGGACCCCAAGGGCCGGCCGTGACGTCGTCTGCTTCGAGTCAGTCCGGGTGAATCGTCTTTAAGGTCTATTGTTATATATCTGAGGTACCTGTTATCAAGATATCGGTCTCACCCCATCGCTCGTTAGGGCTTGCATCATTATTGCCGGCGGTATATACAGCCTCCTGTCTTGATTGTGCTGTTGTCGGAGCCTCTAGGTCGTCGTCGTTGTGGAACGACCTACCGCTGCCTGGTGCCATTTCTTCTGATCGGGCGAGGGAAGAAGATCGACCGGTTATGATGGGTGTTTGTGCTTTCGATCGAATGGCGGTGCTGGGAGAGGTGTTTCCGTGAGATAATAACGGGATAGGGGGAGGAGGATGAAAAGGCAGACCTGTCCTTGACCTGACTACTGTGCGCCGTGGTGTGCTGGGAGAGGTGTTTCCGTGAGAAAATAACGGGTCAGTGGGAAGAGGATGGAAAAGCAGACTTGTCCTTGACCTGACTCCTCTGCGTGGTGGTAACTGCCTCGGGGCAGGCATTGACCTGACTACTTTGCGCAGTGGTAACTGCCACGGCAGTTCCTCCAGCGAACTGCCTCGGGGCAGGCATTGACCAGCTGCGTCGATGGGTGAATGGCCTGGTGAAGGCTGCGGCCTTAGGAGTAGCTGAGGACCGGATCACATGCAAAGACACCGAAATGTTATTCTGGCGGACTACCTTTGACGAGAGTGCTCCTTACAGTCACGCCGGTCCAATGTGAACATCATCCTCACCTTCATCGTCGTCGAATATCGCCTCGAAAGGCCTCTCCCCTCTCCCGAAGTAGGATTCCCCGTTCATTAGCGTGATGTATTCAGATATGACAGCGCGCTGGGTCCGAATATACTTTTCGAGCCGGATCCGGGTGCCTTGGTCTGTCTTCGCGTCGCCCAGAAGCAAATCTTCCCGATCAAGTGGCTGCTGAAAGATCCGAATCAAAGACGCTTCCAGACAGCTTCTAGCCACCCGGTAAACAAGAAGTGGTTCGTCGTTCTTGAGTGTAATCCACGTGGCGCGCCTGGGCGCTTTCTGCGCCGCATTCTTTGATCGTGGCTTTAATTGCGCCTCGCTCACCTCTTTTCGGTCCTCGGTAGCTAGAGCTTCGGAAGGCAGGACGAAATAGTCGTGCGGCAGTTCGTCGAGGTCATCCGGTACAGGGTTCAGGATGTAGATGGACTTTGATTTTCCGTGGGTTGCAGCGAACAGTGCCGACGGCCTCCTCTTATCGTGCGGACGACATTGGAGCATGTCAACTTGTGCGAAGTTGAGGTAGATCATCGGCGTATCGGGATGTAGGTCAACGATGCTGTTCGCCCGTCCGAGTGCGAAGACGTGCGTCGCTGACGGGTGCAGACCGAGCTCGTAGACGGCATAGTTTCCACTGTCCTTCGTCAGATCAACAAGAAAGTCGGCCAACGGGTACTCACTTTTCAGCACACACGCGATTGAGCATAGCCGCCTGTCGCGACGGATACATTCGGCGCTTGAAGAGAACCCTCGTACCTCCTGATCCTTCTCGGTCTCCTTCGCGTCCTGACCCCGAGGGGAGGGTGAGCGGTACTTCTGACTTCCTGCGGACCGAGGCATCTCCGGGCCCTGTATCGCCCTTCACGGGGAAGGTCTTCGGCGTGTCTGTAGTCGGGCCCGCACAGAACTTTCCTTCCTCTCGGAGTCGATCGAAGATAACGACCATCTGGTCTACAAGTCGCTTTTGAGCATGGGTATCGGCCGGCTTCTGGGTGGCGGATTTGACACCTCGGACCATATGCTGCTCGAGGAACTCTTTCTTGAATTTCCCTTTGCGTGTTGGCGAGTCTGGCTTTTGAATGAACCAATCGAGAGGCAAATCGTCCCGAGATAATAGGACTGCTTGATCTCCCTGATTGGCGGTGCTTAGAAGCAGATCCCACGGGGTGAAAAGAGTGAAGATACACCGGCGGTATTGTTGGTCCCATGGATAGGCCTCGTGCACGATGGTCTCGCTGTCCTCAAACCGAAGCAGTCTTCGCTTGACCTCCAGCATTGCGCGCGTGCTGGAGGGGATGTGTGTCACGATAAGGTCTCCGCTCGATGCATATATCTGCGGCGCATCCACACGATATCCACCTCCGTGCACTAAGAAGGCGCGTCGGAGATTCTCGAGAAAGGCATGGTCCGTGAGGTACGACCTTTCTGCGGGTAGAAGTATACGGGTGTCGGATAGAGTCGGCTTGGGGCACTCGCTGAAGACGATTCCGTTGTGAGGGTTTTCCCTGTGACGTTTGGTTAGCGAGAAAGGTACGAAACCCGCGGAATGTGCGTAAAAGAACTGCCTACCAACTTGTAATCTGGCCTGTGGCGAATCGCTTCAGTAGGGCAATAGACTCGACGACACAGTCTATAGGCATCACGAAAGGAGTCCATTCGAGAGGATACGGCTCGGTTGTGCCGCCGAAAAACGGGATTTTCCTGCCCGTGAAGGCGGTCGATTCTGCTTCACCCACGAGACCTCGCCCGCTCATTCTCAGATAAAACAGAGGGATCACCGCGACCAGATGTGGTGAGGCCAGACTACACACAATAAGAGCCGCGCAATTTTTTTTCTGCTCTGGCGAGCAGTTGATCTGGTAGTAGTAACAACCGTCGTTGTTTGCCATTTTCCCGAGACAGGGCACGATCGTCTTGAAATCGATCGCCACGAGCGGCCGATGTTTACCGTTTCCCTCCAACTCCAGAGCTCTCGCCAGGCGCTCCTCCGGTGGTGTGTCGCCCCGTGACTGCCCCCTTACGAGTAGTCCTCCATCGGCGGTGGCTCCTTCAGCTCCACGCACGAACACCTGCAGTCCTCTTTCCAAGATGGCACTGCAGTCTGCTTCGAAGACCGCGGCGTTCGAGATGCGGACTCTGATAAGCTGGCTGTCGACGAGCTTGCGGATGTCATCCAAAGTGGCCCCCATGGTCGAGAACGGCACGACACAGACCAAACCACGGTGGGCTTTTCGACGCCGACAGTTGTTGAGGTCTCCTTGTGTCTTGCTGGGCGGCAACGATCGAGACTGGTGTTAGAAAAGGCGGGCGATCCACCGAGGCTGAAGGGAAGGCCATTGAGCGTACACGACCCTGGCGTTCCCGCGGCGGTCAGCACGATGCCCAGGAACCCCTTTGCGTAGGAAAGATTCACCGAGCCTGGGCTCTGTCACAGATTTGACATGTCAAACCTGCCGTTTTCCGAGGAAGGGTGCCACGGTATGATGTCGGGGACCGCGTCCTGCGCACCCTGTGCCACCGCCCGCCGTTTGTCAAAGTCAACAGGCTCACTCTCCTTTTGGGCGCACGCGGCCAGTACTTTGTGGGTGACACAGACCCAATAATGGAGCCGACAGCCGACGACCAGACACTGCCAAGCAGAACCCGGGGCCACGAAAGGCCTAAATTCGCGTCTGGGTTGTCGGGCGCCTGCATTCAGCAACTGCCCACCGCCTTGACACAGAAGTTATTTGCACTCGGGCTGGCCCAATTTGATCAGACGACCAGAGCCAATGCTCGTTGCCGACTCGCAGGAGGCCGGACGAGGCCACCGCGACCACGCGGCGCTCGTCCCTGTGGCAGCACCCAACGTAGGTCAACAGGCAGACGCCGACTGGTTTCATCGAACCAGGAGGAGAGTGCCCGAAGACATATTCCCTCCCTTCGCCACGACAATTTTGAGAATGCCCGCTCCTGAAAAGCAGTTTGACCTATATTTGTGCCGACCGAGATTCGATCTATTACAGAATGGCGAGGGCCAATACTGCGCCATTAGAAAAGATGGACGCCAACCTGTTGCAAAAGATGAAAGCCGAGGTGACATTCTACCGCGAGGACGACGGAGGAGGCATCCGTCCCCGGAACGCCTGGGTGTCATTCGGTCCAGATCTGTACAACAATCACCTGGACGTGGCGGCACGTGTTGCGTTAGCCCTGTCGGAGGTGTGCTGCGACAGTGGTCAGGGAAAGGTAGGCCGTCCTCTCGATATTTGAAGGAGAGGCCCGAGAGCTCACGAGTGGAATACGTGTAGGTCTTTATTTTCCACCTTCCACCTCGATGGGCCAAAACAAGGGGCAAACCGGAAAACTTCCACTCACACAAAGCCTGGAAGTCAGTTCCGGCGTTGTTCTACGTGCCGTACGTGTGGAACGAAGCAGAACGGGCCGAGTGGAAGTCGCTGAAGCCCGAAGAGCGTTTGCATCGCCTGGTCAGCGTCTACGGATGGGTCGACGATGCAATTCCCGTACTACCCTTTGACGTGGAGGTCCAAAACGATCAACTGGAGAGACCTCAGCTTGACGGTTTGAGTGGGGCTCCGGTCTTGGTGTACCTCAGTCCAAAACCTTACGTCTTCCGCGCGAGAGAGATGCAGGCACTCTGCAAGAGACAATTCAGGCACCAGACGGGAAGGAAATGGCCGCAAAGATGTGTCTGGAAAGGAGAAAAGTCGACGTGGAAGCAGTTCGAACAGTGGAGGGTCGCGGGTGGCCGAGGAATCCTGCGCAAGCTGGACGCCTTGTACAGAGACGGGCCATCCGCCGGAGAAGAATGTGTCACGACATATCATATATTGGTGGAGAGGTTACTTGCAGCGTCCCGTGAGGCGGCGATCCAGCAAAGTACGCAGGCGGCGATCCAGCAAAGTACGCAGGCGGCGACCGAGCAAAGTACGCAGGCGGCGACCGAGCAAAGTACGCAGGCGGCGACCGAGCAAAGTACGCAGGCGGCGACCAAGCAAATTGAGACTTCAGAGGTGCAGGGTGAGGACGGAGAGAGCGGTGACGAGGTGTGACTGGTTGTAAAAGTGTCTCTGGTCCGTTCGCGGTGGCACGGTGGCGCCACGAGTGAAAGAGTCAAGGCTCGGGAACGCTAGATGCCCAATAGGAAACGTGGCTGTATGGCGCCGTCGGTCTTCCCGGGGTAAAGCAGTCAATGCTGGCTGCAATTCCGGTGGCTCTGATGAGGGACACATGACGTTCACGGTACGCAATGGTATGTAGAAAAGAAGAGGGGTCGCACTCTCAAGTCGCTACGTGGTGTTCTGTCGCTACGTGGTGTCCCCACACCATATTTGCAGTCCCGTCCCGCGATTCGACCGTGTGAGTCTCGTAGTGTTGATCCTGGAGATCGTACTGACAGGGCGTAGAACATGGAGGCCCCAGAGTTTGACGCGGAGCGAATAGACGAAAGATCACAATACGAAGACCTCAACACCGTAAGAGGGAGAGCCTCGTTCATCGTTCTCGTCGTGGACTACATGACATACCTCAAGTCGGATCCGCCCAGACGCGCTGACCGGGATGGACCCACGAAGATGGAGATGAAGACGGCCCGCAAGTTCCTCGACATGATCGACCATGATCGCGCCTGGCCTTACGCGAGGCAAGCCGTCCAGGAGTTTCGGACTCCCGCGTAAGAACACCCGATACTCACACGAGACCTGTACTCACGAAGATCCTAGGCAGGCTACTGATACTCTGCCGGACCCGCTGAGAACCATTATGGAAGGCGTCCGTCACAGATTGGTAAAGGAAGAATCGGTCCCATCGACGGAGGATACACTCCTTCAGTACGAGAAGAAGCTGAAATGGCGAAATATCAGCCTGAGGTTGGAACATCTAGCGTCTGTACTAGGTCCGCCGAGCCACAAAAAGGAAGAGGTGGAAAAGGCGTTGATAATATTGGCGCAGGCACAAGAGATATTGAACTGGGATGAGGCTTGAATGCCAACGGGCATGTCTCGTGCGGCGGCAGGCATTGCCTCTCTCGCAATCACACACACAACTACATCATAAAGGTTCATTCCATAGCTGTTGCGTTGCCTGGCTGTCTATGCCAAAGAAGGGCAGCCTTGTGCCAAGAGAATATCCACCAATCAGAACGCCGAGTTGCATGCCTGTGCAATTGTACAGCCATATGTCAGCCTTGCGATGCCGCAAACTTCATCAGCCCCATTACAATATTAGACTGGGGCGAGGCTTGAGGGCTACGGGTATCTCGTACAGCGGTAGGCATATCAGGAAGAGGTCCACAGCCCCTGGGGATCGCCCAAAAAGATGAAGAATTATGGTTATTTCACGCCCGACGTAGGACCTTTCGGTACATTTATTATGCTATTACTACTTTCTTTACACCCACTATATTAGTAATCTCTCATTAAAAGGTTACTTTTACCACTAGGTAGAATAAGGTTAGGTGTAGAAAGTGGCTTAGTCAGCTATCTCACTTTTTCCATACCAACTGATCTCCTAATGGATATACATTTGACATCCGGAAAAGCCACACAAATACAACAACACCATCTCTATAAGAGTTTCAGGCGCAATTGGTCTAGTGGTATGATTCTCGCTGTAAGAATACGCCTAATTTCATCTAGAAATGATCATAGTCTGACAAAATAACAGTAGGGCTTACTCTAAGCATAAATGCGAGAGGCCCCAGGTTCGAACCCTGGATTGCGCCCAATTTTTTGCTCCTTTTTGGCCCCCTTCCCATCTCCCAGTACGAGTACGAGGTACGGAGTCTCCTTCCCCACATCTAAGCGTCATAGCCGAACTGTAAAGCCGAGGTTCCGGCCAGGACCATCAAAAAAGGGGGGGGGGTTCTACACAGGGGAATTGGCGGGCGGAATTCACTTACGAGCAACAACCATAGCTACCTAGGTAATTACAGGATACACCATAGGAACGGATTTAGATACTGTCTTCCAAAGAAACTCTCGTTTGGGTTTTACTGGGACTTTTGCATGTTGAACGCAAGTAAGACGTAGGGTCAACAACCTGTGCCGGCCAGTGGGATCATTATTCACGCTGCGGCTCATTTCCACGATTCCGGCTCAAAATGATGGCCCCTTGGGGAACATATCTTTAGAGAAGACCCACGATGGCTGAGGATCCGTTGGTCGTTTCTCTTATGTCTAGGAAACACCGCTGTCCTTGCACGGTTTCTAAAAACCACGCCACAAACTAATTCGTTTCGGTATCAAAGCACCACTTAAGATGACAGATGATTTGACTGTGGTGCTAGATCTATCGATGTATCCCAGGACATATGATGTGGGACAGACTGTTCTCTGGACGAAGTAGTTTGCAGAAACGGGCATACAAAGTGGGCTGAATTGTCTGTCTAACCTTATATACAGTGGCCTGTTCGTCCTTCCATATGCATGCCAATATGCATTCGCGATGGACAGGACGTCCTCCTGCGGTGCTGTTCAGAGGCACATCCCATTGCATCTCATTATCGACCGTTGGAACACCCCAAAAACATCAGTTGAAGATGAGGCTGAGCAAGTCTGCTTATCGGTATGGGTCTACGTAGTGCTGTGAAGGTGGTGGCAAGACATGCCGTCGCACGGGTTCTGGGGCGTTACTCGAATATTTCATTAGGTGGTACGTTCAACACCAGAACACTTGGCAACCTCAAGACTTCCCCGCTCCTAGGAACAGTGTTCCAAACATCAACGATCGACTCATACCATTGTACATTGTCCTAGCCTCCCAAAGGGCGGTCGAATGAAGGGGACGAAAATTGGTCGAAGCCGAAGTGGTGTCAGACAGGTATCGGCTGGCACGCCGCCAAGCTAGATCTACCCGTTGAATCCAGGATGGGAGCTGATTGAGAAGGCGTGAGGAAGCCTCATAGTGGATTTAAAAAAATGGCACGGTCTGGGTGAGTCGCACGATGGTGTCTTGTTGCAGTAATAAAGCTGGTTGGATGAGGTATGATTGTGGTATGGTACTGGGTCACACGAGCAGAATAGATAGACGTAGGAAAGCAGACCGCGGTGGCCATGGAACCGTAACGTGAGCTCGGGACAATTTTTACTTGTCTTTATTCGCTGTGTCCGACCTCAAAACTCACCAAATGCGGATAATGCAAACATCAAGCCAAAGCTGATCTTGAAAGCCAGGTTGTCATTGATGGCACTTCGCAAATTGATGTTCGTGAAGTATCTCTGCAGTCGATCCACTGGGATCAAGTTATATCCTCTTCGCGCGGCCAGTTGCCATGCCACGATGCCCAATCCAATCAATAATGTTAGGCTTGTCGAAAAGGCGGAGACAACCAGTCCGGCACCCAAGCCTAAGATGGAGCCCAGACTGATTTGCTTGATGGCAGCGGGATTGATGGACCTGCCATCTCTTGTGAGGGGGGTCTTAGCGTTGCGGGAATGCGAGTAGGGCGTGCTGCTGAACTCTGCAGCTGGAGGGGAGGAGGGTGATGAGTCGAGGCGGATGAGGGAGGAAGGTTGGATGAAAGGGAGGGAAGCGGTGAGGCCGAAAGCGACAAGCACCGGGCGCTTCAAAGCTGTCCGAGATATTGGAGCTGAGATCGATCTGGCAATCGAAGGGAAAGAGAAGGAGGCGCGTGCGAGGGGTCGAAGGATCATGGTTGTGACGGTGTGGGTGGTCTAGGGGGGCGACGGAAAGGAGACTTGGGTAGCCAACTGTGTCTGACCTAGCGAGGGAACTCCGATCAATTGGTGACGAATGCTATGAAGCAACTGACGGGCAAGGCAATCGTCAAAAACGACACGCTGGTAAGAGATGGAGCGGAACTGAGCGTCTGAGGTTGTTGCGAGGTGAGAGTCAACTGCTGATGATGTCATTCAATCCCCGGCGGGAGGACGGAATCTGTTCATTTCCGACAACCTCGACCGGCACACTCGTACGAGTTCACAGTAGAGGTGGTTCTAACCAGTCCACCCTGGACCCGGTCAGAGGTGATTACGATAGCCTTTGCGAGCACTCTCTGATGTGATCCTGTTTCAGCAGATTGGCCCCCTCAGACCCCTTCCCGACCCGCTGCCGGACGGTCAACCACGACGGCAAACACCCCATGCATCATCCTGCCTCGCTAAGTCCCGGAGATGCCCAGGGAAAGCCCAAGTCTCGCCGAAAACCATGCGGTAGCACGACTATTGGCGGACCGTGGGCAGCAGACTCTCCCCACCTCCCGCACCGCGCAGTGCTGTGGATCCGGGGAAGGGGGTTTTCCCGAGGGTACTTGGTGACCTGATCGAACGGGCATATTATATATCCACAATAAGACGACGGCAATGTCAGAGTTTTCTTTTCAAGTTCATATCCTCTGCCTTCGTCTCATCCTCTGGGCACTTCCACTCCATATCTCGTCACGGTTGTCAATATGTCCGGCTCGGTGGTTCCCAATGGCGTGCCGGAGATCAAGTCGAAGATTGTTGAAACGCCGTTCCTCATCGTCGGGGCCGGGCCAGCGGGAGGCTCGCTGGCATGCTTCCTCTCATACCCACCCTACTCCATGACAGGCATCTTGATCTCTGCAGCACCGACCACGTCCCAAACGCCCAGAGCACATATCACCAACCCGGCCGCGTTTGAATGTCTCAGAGACATCGACCTAGAACAGACATGTCTGGCCCAGGCAGTGGAGGGCGACTGCATGGTCCACACTCGCTGGTGCCATGACATGACCGGAGAGGAATATGGCCGCATCTATTCTTGGGGCAATGATCCGAAGCGTCACGGAGAGTACGAAGCAGCCACTCCTTGCCATCATGTCGACCTCCCCCAAACGATATTCGAGCCCATTCTGGTCCAAAGAGCGTCGTCCCAGGGGTGGGACGTCAGGTTCCGAACCAGCATCGTCGACTTCAAGAAGGAAGAGGATGGCAAGATCCTCAGCCGGGTGCGCGATGAGCTGACTCAGACCGAATACTTCATCCGCTCTCAGTATCTGTTCGGATGCGACGGCGCAAGAAGTCAAGTCATCCGCGAATTGAAGATTCCTCTGATCAAGAAGCCCGGCCAAGGCCTGGCCATCAACGTCTTGGTCAAGGTGGATCTGAGCGATTACGTTGAAGCCAGAAAAGGAAACCTACACTGGGTGTTCCAACCTGAACGGGAATATCCCGATTTCGCCTGGAGTGGTCTGATCAGGATGGTGAAGCCGTGGAACGAGTAAGTTGACAACTGCCGTGTCCGAAAGAGGAGTACATCACTAATCACGGTCCACAGGTGGATGTTTATCCTTTTCCCGAAGCCCGGAACCGAATGGAAGGAGCCGACCCACGAACAGTACGTGCAGAGATGCAAAGAAATCGTCGGTCGAGACGATCTCCCGCTGGAAATTCTCGATGTCTCAAAGTGGTACATCAACGAGATTGTCGCCGACCACTACTCCGAAGGCAACATTTTCTGTCTGGGAGACGCCGTGCACAGGCACCCCCCTTTCAATGGTCTCGGATCGAATACCTGTGTGCAGGATGCTTTTAACCTGGCATGGAAGATCAAGTACGTCCAACAAGGACTGGCTTCGCCCTCCATCCTCGAGACATTCAGCCACGAACGACAGCCTGTCGGTCTGGGTGTGATAACCCGCGCGAACCAGGGTATCCGGGACCACGTCCCCGTGTGGAGAGAGATGGGCCTGATGGAAGAGACGGTGGAGAAGAGGATGAAGATCTTCAACAGCCTGAAGTCCGTGTCGCCCGAAGCTCGAGAGCGGAGAAAACGGGTCAACGCAGCCATCGAGGGCACCAGTCACGAATTCCACGGCATCGGCGTGGAGATGAACCACAGATACGACTCCACGGCGGTGTACCTGGACGATGAAATCAAGGCCAACACCCCGAAACCTGAATGGCCGGAGGACCCGATCCTGCACCACAAAGCCAGCACCTATCCGGGCCACCGACTGCCACACGCGTGGTTGAACAAGACCATGCCGGTCAAGGACCACGTCTCGACGATCGATCTCGCTGGCCATGGGAAGTTTGCGCTGATCACTGGCATCGGTGGCGACAAGTGGATCGAGGCCGCGGAGAAGCTCGGCAAGGAGCTTGGGATCGAGATCAGCACACATGTCATCGGCTGGGGACAAGAGTGGGTTGATGTCTATCGCGATTGGTAAGTTTCTCTCACGCCACACTGTGCATCGAAGACCCGTGCTAACACGATTCGTGGCAGGGAACGAAAGCGAGAAATCGAAGAAGATGGATGTATCCTCGTCAGACCCGACCGGTTCATCGCCTGGAGGTCGATGAGTCTGCGGGATGATTGTGAGGAAAAGCTAGCGGAGGTCTTTGAAAAGGTTCTGGGGCGATCATAACGAGCAGCTCGCCGTCTTTTCCTTGTATTTGAAAGACCCTTTCAGCAGCTCTCGAGATTGCTTCCGGATTTAGCGTTGTGGAGATGTATACTGTAGGATGATTACGGCGCACACACACACGCATTGTATATACGGAGATGTTTCCCATGGTCCAATCCGGCGGGGTTATGTAGACAATGCCACAGCAGCAGCAGAACCCGAACCTGAATGCGTTGCCCATACTGTAAAATGGTCGCACGCACGCACTCAGAAAGCTGGACCAGTGATAACTAGAGAAAGACATATACGTAGTACGGAGACGGAGTACAATTACGGTGTCGCTGAAAGCGATGGCACGGATTGATACCTTAAGGTTCCCTTACGTGCTGGGTGCTTGTCCTTGCCCGTGGCCTGCTTAAGCCTTGGTACGTACAGCACCTAGAGACCCCGCCGCCAAGGATGTAAGGACCACTAAGCTTTAACGCCGGCCAATGATAATAAGTTGAATAGATACCATAGTCACAAAATCCATCCCAACAATCAGCACAGAGAATTCCTATCTCCCTGATTTGCGGCATCAGTGGTTTAGTGGTAAAATCCATCGTTGCCATCGATGGGCCCCGTGTTCGATTCACGGCTGATGCACTCACTCACTGTTCCTTTTTTTCAAATTTCTTTTTTCTTGACCTTTACAAATCTGGTTGGATGCAATGTACCTGGGCTAGGTGCATCACAGGCCGTGGAATGTGTTTTTGCGTATAATCTTCATATTAAAGTGTGCGAGCGATAGCACTGAAATGTCTTTTATATTTTGTTCTTGAAGTTTTACTTCTAAGGCTCTGGCCATAAGTGGCGTAGCCAGCTGGGCACACGAGGTAATAGATGGTGGTCCTCCATGCAGCTTACTGTATGGGTAGATGCTTTGCTTGTGATGTACCGTATCACTGGCTACACTTAAGTGCTCGTTACGGAGTATGTAGCCTGGGTAGCTAGCTGTACTGGATGTTATCTCTGGTACAGTACTGGATGTACATAGTACAAGTACATCGAATTGCCGATTCCGCGTGAACCAAAGTAGCCGCGGCTAGGACATGACATGCCATGCCGGACAAGCAAGTGAGTAGCACAACTACTCGCACGGTACTAAGTACCGTACTGTGTTGCAGCCGAAACGCAGTGTCAAGAGAAGGGGGGGTTTTCCGGATCCATCCCCGCCCACCCCTTGGGGGATTGGTCGGAACAATGAGTAAAAGTCGAGGTGAAGTGCAAAAGACGAGACGAAGGCAAGCACCAGTGTGGATGTGTTTTCTTTATAAGCGGCCGCACGTGCTACCACAAGCTATCGGATCCGAAACACAGTAACTGGGTAACTAACTACAAACATCCCCTTCGCATTCGCGTCACGGTGCTGGAAAAACCCAAAGGGACAAAAACCAGCACCAAGGGGCTAGGAAGGAGAAAATGACTACTGATCACGGGCCAACGAGCGCCAAAAACTCAGGACCACAAATAGAGATATACCTTGGGTGCCCGTTCAGTAGTCGTCTCCGCGACTCAGGACTTCCTTGTGAGTCTCACGGAGGAGGAAAGTCTGATGAGATCATGGTTAGCCTTTGCCTGCTGTGGTCGCGTAGAGTGTACAGGCAGGTACTTCTTGGACTTACATGTTCAAACTGGGCCGAGTACGACCCCGGAATATCCGCCAGTGGGAGATAAGCCTCCACGATCCCGTGGGAGACGAGAGAGTTCATCTGTGGTGTGTCAATCAGTATGGACTAGTTTCCCTTGATGGCAGAGAGTCACGGTAACTTACACCGGCGAGATACCTGTCCAACCCAAGCCGGTCAAGATACCGACGGCAGAAGACCAAGGTGCTGAAATTCTCTCTGATGGTCTTGTGCAGCCGCCTGGCCGAGGCCAAGGGGAGAGGTACCGTCAACGGGGCGTCGTGGTTCAGCCCGTAGCCGTAGACGCCCACCTGATGCGCCGTTAGCGATACGAGCGCGTGTTAGGGGGGAGGAAAGCTCACATCGTCGTACACGTAGCCCCGGCCCGTCGTGCCGAATGTCTCGATGGCGAAGACCTCGCCCTCCTCCATCTTGGTTTGGTCCTTGTTCTTCACGAACGGGATGGACTTCCCACCGTGGATGTGGTACTGCTTGATGTTGTGTGCAGAGAGATTGCGCACGGGTTTGACCGGGAAGGTCTTGCCGCGGATTTCAACCTCGTAGCTCTCCATCACTTCTTGGATGGCGGCGCTGACGTCGCTTATGCGCACGTCAATCCCAGCGGTCTAAGGACGCTCGTTAGCCATTGCCCCACCCCCGAGCGCTTGAGACCCATGCAAGGAAGCTCATTACCTTGACTCCTGTATTCGTGGAATCCTTGACTGCTGCGAGGAGATTGTCGTAGGTGTGGTCAAAAGCCATGGTGAAGGCGCTGTCGACAATCCAGCCGTTGATGTGGACGCCAAAGTCGACCGTTATTAGGTCCTCTTGCCGCAGCACGACGTCCTTCTGACCCGGGTTGGGCGTGTAGTGCGCGACCTGGTTGTTGAGGCAGACACCGGTGGGGAAGCCCATGCCGCCCTTGAGGCTGTCGCCGGGTTCTAGCCCCGCATGGCCCAGCAGTGCCCGTACGCTGTCCTCGATGCCCTCGGCAACAGACAGGACAGTCTGGCCGGGCTTGACGCTTTCCTGCACCCATCGTCGCGTTTGACGGTGCACCTCCGCGGCCTTGCGGTAGTTCTGGAGGAAGGCGTCGTCGACCGAGTTGAGACGGATGTTGTAGCGTTCTTCGGCAGCTGCTGTGCTTTTCTTGGTGTAGTGTTGCACTTCGCCCTCGGGATAGTCGCCGGACGGGAAGAGGTCGCTCAACAAGACTCTGGGTGGAGACGACTGCGTTGTAGGCAGTGGCGCCGTCCCCTTCTTCTTTTTCTTCTTGGGCTTCTTGCGTTTCTTCCGTGCGTCTGCAACCCCTGCAGGTGACGTGGAGTCTAGCGGTCCCAAGCTCGTTTCCTGGCCGTCACCGTCGCCGTCGCCGTCGCTCTCGTCATCGCCTCCCCCGTCTCCGAGACAGCCGTCCCCGTCTCGAGACGTGTGCGAGCCCCGAGGCTCACCGCCCACGCGAGAGGCTCCATCTGAATTGGATTGGCGATCTTGACGTGGAATTAGCGTACCTAGCTCGAATGTGAACGTGTGGGCCGACTACATACCGCCGTCTTTACGATCCTCGTTTTGCGGAGTCTTGGATCCCATGTCGACATTGATGGTCAATGATGCAACGATCAAGTTCTGAAACACGTTGTTGGGAGGAAAAAGGCGTGGTTCAATCAAGCACCCCGCTCGCCAGGCGTCCAGCGATTACTAATCATTTTGGGCCGGCTTGCTAGATTGATGAGGCCTACAGAAAACAGAACAAAGCGGTACGGTCATAAAGAGCTATATCATTGTGTATGTAGTATAAGATGAGTGTCTTTTCGCATCTAGTTCATCACCCCAGCCTCACCTTCCTCCACAGGCGGAGACATTCCAGCATATCCAGTCCAACTTTCCCCATGCCGGCATTGCTCGAGTTCAGAGACTCAGCAATCACTGCCACCAGCGAAACAGCCAGGCAGAATGCGATCTTGTCCTTCTGGCCCTCGAGCATGTGGTATTGTTGCTTCTTCATTCCCCCTGCGGTCGCCCAGGACATCCATTCGTCCAATATTCGGACAATCCTCATGGCGTCCCCCTGGTCCTCATTCCGGCCTTCTTCAGCCTGCTTTTGATGGCTTTGCAGGTCGACGACAATCAGGTAGAGGACGGCCTCTGCAACTTGCTCTACGGTCCATTCCCTCCCCACCTCGCCCTTCTCAATGAGCCATACCAAACACGTCTCCGCCACCTTCTTGATGCTCATCCTTGGACTGGCAATCGCGTCCTTGACCATCCTCTCTTCCCGTTCGCGTCTGGCTGTGCTACTTGCCACCATCTCATTGTGAAATTCCTGCAGTTCTTTCGCCTGCCTGTTTGCGCGGTGAATCCTCGCCTGTTCGGGCGGCATGGTGGCCTCCAACCGTTCAGCTGCCAGGCGAGCCGTGAGCTTTTGATGGTGCATCCGTCCTCGGTCGGCAGCCTCGTTCCGGTTATCCCCTTCGCTCGACCACTCGGGTGCGTCTTGCTCCGGGAGCAGACCCAGTGTAACCATCACACCACAGGGTATGCTGTCTTTCCGCACGAACGCCTTGATTTCAGCGGGGAGCTCGAATGCCCAGAGACCGCCCCATTGCTTGTGAGACAACAGGGCTGAAGCCGCACAGGTGAACCAAAGTCCGGCTGTCGACTGCTCGTAGTAGCGGAAGGGTTCGCAGACGAACCCCGTCTCGACGTTGTTGTTTTCCCAAAGGAGCCTCTGGATGCGGTTGTCTTCGGCGTGGAAGCGAAAGCTGGCGCTGCCCAGGCTGTGTTTATGTGCCGACTTGAGCTCCTCGATCCGAGCCGGTAGATCTTTCTCGTTCTCGGCCCTTTTGTCGTTGGGCTCCAACAGCGCCGGCTGCTTGAGCCGTGCCCAGCCCGGCGGCAAGCTTGCTGCCCCTCGCATCTCCGCCACCGACCCTGCCACATCGTCCCTCGTCCAGCGTATAGTGAGGCTCAAAATCCCATCACTCTCATCCGGCATACTCGTCCTCAACACCCAGTCGTTCCTCCTCTGCCTCCTCTTCTCTTCGCCATCGTCGTCCTCACTGTCCAGCTTCCTCAGCAACACCGTGCCACTCGGCGTCCACAGTCCGCCACTCCTCAACTTCTCCCACCCCATACTGTCCGGCACGGCGCCCCAGTCCAGCAAAAAGACCACCAGTTCCTCGAACCCGACCTCGGCAGGTGGCTCCCTCAATTCATCTTCATATTGGATCCGGTACAACTTCCGCCCCACGATCAGTTTGCGCCAATGGAACGCGCGCCACGACCCGCCTCGCAAAAACCCGCTCACACGGCCCTCCTCGACCATGCTCAGCGTGCTCTCCGCTCGATCCCCCCTCTCGAGCAGGTGGTGATGTTGTTCCTCGCCTGCCTCGAACCCCTCGTTTGTGCCCGCCCAGTATTCCTCCTCGTGTCGATCCAGCGGCGCGATCGTATACCGCGGCAGCTCCACCTCCACCATGCTGGTCATGGGCGAGCTGCGCAGCGTGAAGCCATCGTGCGGCCGGGAGGTCGAGACGGGCCGGTGCCCGTGGTGGACGAGCAGCGAGCGGATCCGTCGCTGCGTGAGCACCGAGAGCATAAACGTGTAGAGAATGGGCAGGACGCCGAGCACGGCAAGCGGAACGCCGATGTAAGTGATGATATCGCTGGCGTTGGCCATGGTCGTCGGTCGTGGAACGCAGCGCGGAGCGTAGCGTAACGTAGCGTAGCGTAGTGAGCTTTTAGGGATGTTGTGGTTCTTTGTATGCCATGCGCCTATCAGCCCTTCAATGAGATACGTCCGCTGTATTTCTGGATGCGTCGCGTTCGAGTGTGAGGGGTGTTGTCACCGTGCTTGTTTCGATGCGTGTCATCTCCTTGTCATGAACAGTAGCAGCGAGCGATTCACCACCGCAGGCCTGCTGGGCAGAGCATGATACTTGCGACGCCTCCGATGCGAGTGTCGAGAGTCGGGAGACTGCATTTTGGACGTTTTCTGCATGGACGGATATGATGGGCGTGGCTGCGGCGCCGATTGCAAGTCAGGAGGCTAGGGCTGAGGAAAAGGGGCAGGCCATCCTCCTCGGCAACTTTGCACTGGACTTAGTCAGCGAAGGGGAGGAGGCTCAGGGGCTCTAGGCAAGGCTTGAATAGGGAAGAGAATGTCTTTAACGCATCATGGTAATAACACTTGTATAGCCATCGAGGACGCCATCGCTATTCGAGCATACCCTCGTCTGAGTCCTGTTTGTATCATTGCATCCTATGAATCCGATTGTCCCGTCTTTACTCGCCCCTATACTTGACTCTTCGCAACCCGGCCACAAAGACATAATTCAAGCGTACCATTTGTGGTCTACAAGGGATCCTTTGTCACGGATCGTTGTGGCCTTTAGACGGTATCAGTTCCAAGCAAACCTCTTGCTTCCTGCCACTCTTGAAATGGAGACCGTAGAATACCAGTGAGTGCGGAGCTTGCGCTGCCCACATGTATATGTATATCCTTTTGCAGCTGGACCTTCGGACCGTTAGCCCGCATGGTGCACCTTCCTTACCTGAGCCTTCGTCACCGTGCAATCCGTGCTCCTCATAAGGACGCTTATCGCAGAATGCTCGCCAAGATGCTTCGAACGACGGCCGACACGTCAACGCCTCCTGGGGGACCATCCTCCAACCACGCTGCAGGCAAGTCGTAACAATCTCATCGGACTGTGCATCGTCCACTCCAACATCCAGCTTCACTTGCGAACGCAGTTCGTTCGATATTCACACCAATCACGCCTTCGACCTTCACTCCTCCAGCGTTCTCAGAGCAACGAGACGCGCGCAAGTGAATCTCAAGATGGGTTATCCTAGCAACCATGATAACTGCTCGAGCAGTTGCGCGTTTGTTGCTGATCCCTCTCTCTTGACCTCGTTATCTTCCTACCACTTCTTCCTACCTTTCCATCTTCCGGACTCGTATTCAAGACCATTCTCGAACAACAGACACAACTCAGAACCTTCAGTGACCACTACTACTCCGTCGCCAACATCTTCCCATAAGAAAGGTGCTTGCAACCAACCGGAATCCATCCAAGATCATCAATTCCACTTCCACCTCGAACACCGACAAGATCGTCGCGCATTGACCAGTCAAGATGGCCTTCCGATCATTCTCTGCCATCGTTGTTGGGGGACTCGCAGTCGTGATTGGTTGTTCCCTGATTGAGACGACAAGACAGGTATGACACGGATCCGATCCTTACCATTATCAGATCTAACGCCCACTCAGATCAAGGCTCTCAGTGCCAAGAAGCAAGACGAATGCCTCAAGGTATTCCTCCAAGCAGGGCTTGATAGAAGACCAGATGTCCCTAACACATGTAAGTCCACACCCGTCACACAATTTAGTCAACCCCTTTTAACACCAGACAGCATCCGTCGAGTCAAGTATCTTCACAGACGCAAACGATGTTTTGGTCAAGGACATCAGCAAGGAAAATGAAACTGATATGGCTGGCTCCGTCCCCCCCGGTGGCTCCCTCGAGGATGATATTGATCCCGAGACATCGGTCACATCTCTCGTTCTTCAAGACTATCTTGAAGACGTTACCGAAGAGCCCGCATCTGGTGATGATGCTCACCAGGTGCAGGACTCAGCAGCACTGGTCCCATACAGACCCACCTCAACGGCCATGACCTTGTACAGGCCTTTCTCCTACCTTCATACCTCGACACACCCCATCACCAGGTTTCAACAACCACCGTCAGTATCGTCCCACGTGCCGAACCCAACTGCACTGGTCTTGCACGAATATCCAGCCTACCTTGGTGTCACATTCATCTACCGTCAGATATGGGATCGTCTTCTCCTCACCACTGCTTTTCGTACCGAGCAGTTCTGGCAAAGTGTCCTAAGAAAGTCCTGCGCCAGGAATTACCGAAGGTGCTTTGCACTTGATAGGTTAGCATCTCTCCGTCAAGCTGATGATGAAGTATTCGACTCGACTCCTCAATTCGCGCAAGTTGCCATTGCGGTTGTTGAAGAGGATGATGTGCAGCCCGGGGGCGCTTCGTTGCAAAGCGACACCGGTGATGCTTCCATCATGGTTCAAGGATCTTGCCACGTCTTATCAGAAAATGAAGACTCGTTCACTTCAGCTGGAGATTCAACCCCACCCACAAGCCATGGGGATGCCGAGGAGTCTCTCATGGTTGAGGGACATTGTGAGGATTCCCCGAAAGACGACATTCCTGGTGATTCAACCTCCCATCTTCCGGCGTCAGAAGAAACCTTTGCTCATGACCTTGCTGAACAAGCCTTCGAGAAGCGCCAGCTTCAAGAAGCCTTGCAACATCAACAACTCCAGTCCTCAGGCCTCCGCTCACAGCTAGTCGACTGTGAAGAGAAACTTGAGGACACCCAGGCAAAGTTGCGTGAGGCCGAACGTCAACGTGGGTTGTATGAGGCCGAATCGGATGAAACTGCTCAGCAGGTATTGAAGTTGCAGCAAGAATTAGCTCTCACAAAAAGCCAACTTGCTGAAAAGAAGAGTGTCACTTCCGTTCCACCTCCATCTCAACACGCCACCAATGCTGCTGTTGTTGAGGGTTTCGATGTTCCAGCAATCATGGCCGCATACACCCATGCTTATGAAGTGGCGAAAGCGGCAATGGCCGACTCCGAGTATGTCCGAGGCATGTTGCAAGAGGTGATCAAAGAACGAGATTCCTTGAACCATCGATTGCACCAGAAAAATGACAGTGTCAATCAAGTCAGCCAATGGCTTCAAGTGCAACTTTCACAAGCCAATGACTTGAATGGTCATCTTCGGGACAATATCGGAGGTTTGGAAGGTCAGATCAACCATCTTCTTCAAGCCAAGGAGGTATCTGACGAGCTCAACGCCGGGTTGCAAGCCCAGGTTGCGGAGCTTGCAGCCAATAACCAAACCTTGCTACATGACTTCACCAACAAGCTGATCGCCGATCCTCAAGATATCATCGACCCGGTCAAATGCACGTACAACGAATCCAGAGACCTCCGCAACCAAGTGGAATCAGCGCAGGCAACGTCCGGCCAATACATCAAAGCCAATCAGAACTTGAGTAAGGAGCTCCAAGAGGAGAAGGAGAAGTCAAGCAGCCTCCAGACCGACAAGGATCTCCTCAACAACAGATGCGCCAGCCTCGCAGCGAACTACGAGATTTTGGAAGACAAAGTTGAGCATTGGATGGAGAACCTGCCCAGCGTTTTGAGACGTCGGCCTGAAGTATCCGAAAAGGAATACGCGACCTGGAAAGAGCAGTACTTTCTTCAGTCTCGTGCGCATGTCGCGAAGACGAAGAGAAAGCTCAAGTCCGCAGCACTCGATGTGTCCAGTCTTGAGTCCAGGCTCGCCACAATGGAGCAAAAACTCGAAGCGGAAGTGGCCCGTCTCGAGGGATCCGTCTCAGAGGTGACCAGCAAAAATGTTGAACTCGAAGCGGAGAACTTCAACCTTGGTCTGAACCTTCACGATGCCCAGGGACAAGTGGAGTTGCTGGAAAGTCAGCTCGCCAGTTCCAATCAGGCTGGCCAGCTGTGGAGAGAACAGTGTGAGGGTCAGGTCTGGGGGGATACAGCTGAGATCGTCCGGAACGCGCACCGAGACGAGGTCGAGAGGCTGAAGGATCAAAACTACGCCCTTCAGCATATGAACACCGAACTGAGACTCGGAAAGGAGGTTGCTGCAGGCGACGTCTCCCTATTCAAGTGGAACTTCGCAAAGACAATCACCAGAATGCGGGAGTTTGAAGCCGAATGGATGTTCGCACGCGCCAAAACCGACGCCATGGAAGAACGATTCGCCGAGGCCTTGAGGGAAGAGCCCTTGGGCATCCAGAAGCGGGATGCATTTGAGGAGTTGAGTCACGAGCAGAAGCAGCAGCTGCTCCGAACCGAGGATGCTTGGATCGTCATCGCCACAGGCATCAACCTCGGACGGGGATACGACCCGGAAAGGGCGTCGCCGGCGATGGGTGTTTGGGAAACCTTCATGGCTGAGGTCAAGGCATGGCAGGAGAAGCACGAAAAGGAGGCTTCAGAAGGCGCGTAGTTGAAGTCGCATGGTGGGAAAACTGAGGTGAAGCAGGACGGAGCGCAAGGGGATCCTGGTTCAGAGTCGCAGATTGATTCGAAATTGTCCGCATCGTATTCTAAAGAGTCGGTCTTAAATAGTCGGAGAAGAGTCAACCCCGGCCTGGGTGAAGCGGCAGTGGGAGGCTGAAGGCTCGAGGGAGAGGTCGATACGAGGAACGGCTTGCGTCGATTCTGCTTTAGCAATTTAGCACAAGCGAAAAGACTATGGCATTATAAGGGTTTGCGGAGGTCGCTGCAGTGTTGGCAATATCCGAAAGACAGTGAACTGGCGCGGCTCTGTGACTGAGGTCTTACTCGTAGATCAGTCAAAGCCAGAAGAAATGCCAATAAGCAAGAAGTGAGGTCGACCTGACTCGGTGCCTGAGGTCGAAGACCAATAATGACGGGGCTAGACACGTGACTGTACAACCTCAGTCTCATCAAGATCATTTATTCTCAGGACTCTTACCGTTAGATCAAAGCCTCGAATTGCAGTTGGCTCGTCACACACGCATCAGAGTTTTGCATGCCTGAGAATTTTTGCAGTGGCGCTGATTGGCTGAACGACGGACTCCGCCTGCGCCCAAGGAATATCGTGAGGGGCGCTCCAATCGACAAGCCTCACCAATCTTTTGCTCTCCATCTCCACTGACCTACGTCTTCGCTCCAGAAGAAAAAGAATTTTGTGCAGACGAGCTTTGCAAAATCTACTTGCCTTGATAAGGCTTTGATACTTCTGTTTACCCTGCCTGCAGAGGAATTGCCATCGCGTTCATGTGCTTCCTCCCAAGCATCTTCACCTCTCAAGTAAGTCGTCCTCCCACGTCCCGCCGACCTACTGATAAGCACCTCATCCTATTGTGTCACCACGAAAATCAACGTCACCGGTAACTGTGCTAACATGCGGGTGCTATAGGATTACATTAGTGGTACTTACCGGCCTTTCCTCTCCCATTTTCACCATTCTAACCCCCCGTGATAGATCATTTGTGGAAGGCCCAAGCCAACTAGCGGTCAGGAGGAACAAGAGCAACAGTCATAATTGTGCAATATGTTTTTCAGGACTTTGAAACAGAGCAGCTTCGTGCCCAAGGCGGCCAATGCCTTTGGAGGCACCTCTTCTCTACGAGCTCGGTCTCTGGCTACAGTGTCGAACAACACTCCTCGACAGCAAGAGCTGCCCGTCCACAAGAAGGCCAAGAGCACCCCCGTCTCGCACGACCGGGCTACCTTCACCATTCGAAATGGCCCCATCTTCCATGGAACCTCCTTCGGTGCTCGAAGCAACGTCTCAGGAGAGGCCGTGTTCACCACCTCCCTCGTGGGCTATCCTGAGTCGCTCACCGACCCCTCATACCGGGGCCAGATCTTGGTCTTCACCCAGCCCCTTATTGGCAACTACGGCGTTCCCTCTGACGTGCGGGATGAGCACGGTCTGCTAAAATACTTCGAGAGTCCGAACATCCAGGCCGTAGGCGTCGTGGTAGCTGATGTTGCAGAGAAATATTCTCACTGGACTGCTGTGGAAAGCTTGAGCGAGTGGTGTGCAAGGGAAGGTGTCCCAGCCGTCACCGGTGTCGACACCAGGGCTATTGTCACCTACTTGCGAGAGCAAGGCTCTAGTCTCGCGAGAATCACCATTGGAGACGAGTACGATCAAGACCAGGATGAGGACTTTATCGACCCCGAGCAGATCAATCTGGTCCGGAAAGTCAGCACAAAGGCACCCTTCCATGTTAGCGCTCCTTCCCCGACTGCCCATGTTGCCGTTATCGACTGCGGCGTCAAGGAGAACATCCTGCGAAGCCTTGTCAACCGGGGTGCGAGTGCCACCTGCTTCCCATTCGACTACCCAATCCACAAGGTTGCACACCACTTCGATGGTATCTTCATTTCCAACGGCCCTGGTGATCCGACTCATTGCCAAGACACCGTCTACAACCTTCGAAAACTGATGGAGACTTCGCAGATTCCCATCTTTGGAATCTGCCTCGGTCATCAACTTCTCGCCCTTGCCACTGGGGCCAGGACCATCAAGTTGAAGTATGGTAACCGAGCACACAACATTCCGGCTTTGGACCTGACCACCGGAAAATGCCACATTACCAGTCAAAATCACGGTTATGCTGTTGATGCCGCGACGTTGCCCAAAGGTTGGAAGCCGTACTTCCTCAACCTGAACGATAACTCCAATGAAGGTGGGTAGTCTTGATAATTTCTGCCTTGGCGATGCTGACATTTGACATAGGGTTGATCCATGAGTCCCGTCCCATTTTCTCTACGCAATTTCATCCGGAAGCCAAAGGTGGCCCGCTTGACTCGTCTTATCTCTTCGACATGTATTTGGAAAACGTTCATAAATACAGGGAAGGTCAGACGGCCTCCCAGCCTTACAGGGACAGCAAGCCAAGCCCGCTTTTGGTGGATCTCTTGTCGAAGGAGAGAGTCGGCGTCGATTTGACCCAGGGTATCCGCAACATGATGGCATCGACCACACAGGAACCCGAGCGGGTGTACGCGGCTGGCGCTGCATGATGACCAAATTGAAGATTACGGAGTGGGCGCAAGGTGGGGATTAATGGTTGTCCTTTGACCAAGTTGATTTCAGGCTTAGTGTTGCCCTTCTTGTTTAAGCGACGAAAGAAATATATGAGTATTGCTTGTCCCCAACGCCTTCGCTATTGTCATGTCAGAGCCCTGATGCGTGCCTGCATCATTTGACAGCGTGCTGCCAACTCCCATGTTCGTAACCAAACTCCCGAGGCGAGCCCGCTCAACTTCTGTCCCAATGCTTTCCCACCCTCCCTCATGTGATCAGCCTATGCGATAAACGTATCCTGTTGCGTCAAAAACACATGTTCGACGGCTTTTACAGAAACTCTTCGGGTGATGACGACCCGTCTGAGAGTTGTTTGACCGAATCTGAGTCATATTGTGGTTGTATCATCGGACGCTCCGGTGACCTCCTTCTTCGGACTTTGGGGAGCTTGTAGAAGCCGAAGCCATAGGTGTTGCCGCCGGACCCGTACCCTCTCGTTATCTGAGAGGCATCAAGCATCGACTTGATCCACGCCAGGTATTCGAAGTGATCCTCCAACGCTCTGCTTGCCATCCCCAGTGGGAACAGCCAAAACAATGCTGAGTCGTGGCTCTTCCGCACATTCAGAAGCTGATACTCGAAAGCCCGGCAGATCTCAATGGCCGGCTCTACCAATGAATCAACGTCACCAGGGAGGTAAAGCGAGGACTGCGAGAGCCGAAGGGGCTCAGGAGAGTCGGCGGCAGGAGGCTTCAGGGTCCACAGCAATCCCAACAAGAACAAGAGGACTGCATTGTACAAGCAGAGCTCTGTCGCCTTGCTGAAGGAGGAGAACTGCAGAACCTTTCGGATGGGGCGATGCTGGGTGAGCATCTGTTCAGACGGGAGAAATTCCGGATCCACCTCCCATGCAACGTCGGGGTTCGTCTCTTCCCACTGCCACCGCCAATTGTGGGCTTTTGCGATCTGATATTCGATGCGTTGGATGAGATCGAGTCGAAAGTGCTCCGAGGGGGCCTGCTCGAGCTGTGCTTGATCCTGCAAAAACCCCGGAATGTGCACGAGGATGTCGACGAGGCGGTTCTGCGCGTTTTTGTTCATTTCGCCGCAGACCTCCCACGGTTCGCTGAGCCATTCTGTTTGTTCCAGAAATGACCTCGTCTTCGTGATCAAAGAGACGGTGATCTATACGATTGAAAGTCAAATCAGCGGCGCATTGGAACGACACGGCCTGAGACACCCACCAGAGTAGCTCGGCACGATTCAAATGCCTGTCTCAGAGGTTCGGTCGCGAATCTTTCAGGGCCACATATTTGAATCAGTTTCAGCAGACCCTGAATATGGAACGCAGCGGCCTGAGGATCTGGAGTGCTCGACTGTGATTTTGTAAGCCTGCGGGAGCCCCCCAGCCCCGGGGCAGAATTGGAGCTAACTTACGGCATGCATCAGGAGGATCATGATAGGTACGATCAGGGACTCGCTACCGGGCGCCCCCACATTGGACAGGCGCGAGGACAGAGCACGAACTGTCTTGTCATAATGCACGGCGCCGCTAACTTCTATCTCGGCCTGACGGTGGTGCCGTCCGAAAATGCTGAGAGAGAACGCTCGACAAGCCTCCAAAGACAGAGCATCCAGCTTGCCTTCGGCCGACATCTGTAGCCAGGGGGATCCATAACTGCTCCACACAAAGTTGTCGAACAAGTAGGAAAACTGGATGTTCTCCCGGAAGGCCACGAAGCTCAACTCCGGGGACAAGGGCGTCGAGCTCTGCTGAGCGTCATTCGACCGGAGCATGAGCCCTTCCGGGACATGGCCGCTTGACAAAGGAGGCTCTTTGCTCGTCTTTGCCGGACCAGCCTCCATTTGGTCGGTGAACGTATGAAACCGCATCTCGAGTTTTCGTTCATACCCAGCGCACGCGTATCCGGCTTTCTCGCATCGCCTACAGGCTGGACGAGTCTCATCTGGGGCGCCACGGATATCAGCCATTGGTTCACGAGCGCCTTCGGGCATGAGGTGCAGCACGTACCGCACTTGACCCTCCTTTTCAGACATGTATGACAGCCTTTGCTTCGTCCAGGAACACCAACCATGTTGTTGAAGAAATTGGAGTGTCTGCACGTCGTCCATTGCTGCCTCAAATGGGAGGAGTACAGTTTATATCGAAGCCCGATGAGTAAGAGAACCGAGATAGCCTGTGCAGGTTTTTGTCACGGTCCTGGATAAAGTTGGTAGCCTGTTCAGGGGCTCTCAGACTGGCCAGTATGTACACCGGCATGCACACTCAATCATTCGCGGATTCGGGGGGAAAGGGTCTCAGCCGCAATGGGCAGCTGTAGTACCTACAAGGTCACGGCTGTCCATACTCGATGCAAGGCTTGGGGAGGGTCCAGAGCCCGATGGTGGGAGTCTGGAATTGCACGGGGTTTCCGATGTATAAGCCGTGGTGGCACCTTCCAACGGCGGGTTAGTCACGGCAAGCTTGAAGCGCAGGACTGAAATGACTTGAAGACGAGCAAGAAAGTCGGGTCCGTAACAAGGACTCTGAGAGGCAGATGCTGATCGTCTCATCAGGAAAGGCGCGGGCCTCGGCGACTTCGGGGCGGTGCTTCAGCGTTTCTCAAATACCGTCGAGACGGTTTTGCGCGGACTGACGGAGGGCCATTTCACCACCCATTCGCCGCCCAGCACTTCCATGATTCAAGCTTCTTACAAATTAGGCCACGTTATGGCGACGATGGCTGCTGCTGTACCACACGATTGAACACCTTTGCGGCCCCAATGCTGGTTGGACCTCTGTGACCTATCTCCTCCAGACGCCTGTGAATTTTCACAAATCAGCGACGGCGATACCGGCCGGTACGAAGGCCCTCTCCACATGTCGGGATACGAGCTTCAAAGCAGCCATCTCCTATTCGAGAAACGGCGTCGCAGCCCTCCTTGGCAAAATGCTGTATTGGCTTAACTCGGCCGGCGTCATGCCTACCGTGTACAGCATTTGCCTCTGTACTCAGGCTAGCCTTGCCTGGCAGGAGCCACACCTCGCACTTGCGAATGGTTGGGGCCATTTTCGAGCAGGTCGAGCCGGCCATGCATGCTGTATGTTATCTAATTCCACGCATCTTAGCGGTGGTTGGATCCTGAATTGCATGGCTGAAAGCCAGCTCCGTTGCGCCATCGCAGACCACAACATTGCTACTCACAATGACAAGGCTGATTCTTTGATATTTGTCACTTGGCCAGGCTCACAAACCTCCACGTCTACGAGAGAGCGCCACAGGATCAGGGGACCTACGCCGCAAGATCGCAGCCTTGACGATCCAAGCGTGCTGCGCTTCAGAATAGGAAGGTCCCGCCCAGCTGACACGTTAGCTCTGCATCTTTTAATCTATTTCATCTCCTTCTCTACACGAGGGATGGGATCTTCCTTCCTGGCATTTCGACCTGTCGCTGGGCCGGATCTCCAGATGATGCATCTTCAGGCACCAGCTGGAACATTTATGAGGCACGCTTGTGTAGGCTAGATAAGGAGCAAGACGTTCACGTTCAGCTCGGCTGCAGCAACCGCGAACCCTTACGTGCTCCTCCTTAAACGTCCAATCCTGATGGGAAGAACTGACTTGGGTCTGCCTTTCGTGCTTGCGACCTAGAAGAAACCGATCCGTGGCTTCATCGCGAATTTCCATCGCAGTCAACAGAGTCACATTTCATACGATTGCCTGCCAGGCTATACTAGTCAAGCCAGGGCAACGGGCTCGCAATGTGAAGAATGGGCGGGATTACCCTTTGATAATGGCGATATGAGTTTTGCGTAGAGCCCAAAGTGCAGGATTTGTTAAAGACGCTGTTTGGAACTATGCGGGACAACACCAGGAGGGAAGATCGAATGTCTCGTATTGCCCGCTCAAGAATCATTCCTTACCTAAATGCATGAACTGTAAAGTACAGAAGCAGGCCGTAGAATCTCGAACAGTCATCATCGATACGGATGTCGACGTCATACAGCATCAATGAGCTTCTGAGCGCAAGGCACGCAGGCAAGAATAGGCGGCTGTGGCTGGATTGGCGGGATGCATGTTAGGTGAAGAGGCCAATGGACGCCGACCCTTTGTTGGTACTATGCATGCTCGGTATCATTATTGTGTAATTATTGCGCATTCTTGACAATGTGCATACGAGCATCGAGTTTCGTGGTCGGCTCGGAGCTGCCTTGTACTATGCATGTATATTCAGACTTCGTTCGCGCATTGGGCAGCCACGGCTGAGCAATCTCTGAGTCATTGTCTCTATGTCCTAGTCCAAGTCGAGAAAGAGCCTGTCCTGATGGCTTGCAGAAGCGAGGTCTTGGTTTTGCTTTCGCTCATCGAAGCATCCGTTGATTACAGGAGTAGTAGGATACGTAGGACCATCCGTAGGCAAAAGTGTGGAATTTGGCCCCGGAGGCCCGGCGATGCTGAGAAAGCTTTTTACCCCCGGCGAATTTACTACTACTAGTACGTATCGCCCGCCAGTCCTTGCAGCGATCAGTGCCGTGCGCTGTGTGTCCTATTTAGGGGCGCGCTCTGTGTACTGTAAGAGTAACGTGGGCCTTACAGCACCTGCCTCCACCTGCACCCGCACCCGCCCCTTGCACCTGCACTTGCATGAGTAACGTCGGAACTTGGTGTATGCTGTGTCCACTAACACACACATTTGTCCGTAGGACGGCTGGACGGGCACTGACGGGGCCAGAGAAACCAAACAGCCTTGCTGAGGTAAGTCTGTGTCTTTTCGAGTGGTGGGTGAGTGTACAACAGTAGAGCGACAATAAGTCGTGAGTGGGCGTCAGTGGGCGTGGGATGAGGCTTGGCTGGATGGATCCCGGGTGGGTGATCTCTCGGCGATCAAGGACCCTTTTACGGAGTCCCCTTTGTGGCACATTACCGTTTCGTGAGTCCTTTCTACGACTCCTACATAGGTCCGGCGCGTTCCATTACTCGTTAGTCTCCGCTGAGGAGGCGGGGTTTTCTGTGTGGGAAAAAAGTTTTCCTCCTCGCACTCCGTCGTTGTGTTGTGGTTCCTGGCCTCCTGAGCTGATTGTCGGTGGGTTACTTCACGTTCCGGCGAGTTCGGAGAGGACTGTGTGTTTGGTTGTAGTGTGGCTCAGTAAGCGACAACGAGTACGAGCAGAGGAGAAACACTAGTTTGAAGAGGATGAGAAACATGGATATGTACCGGTCGAGAGTGTTTCGGTTTACAGTCAACTTGACAGCTGCGGGCACGGAGTAGTTACTTATTACTCATACTAGGTAGGTACATTTCGAGAGATCCGCCGACTCCGTTGCCAGCAATCCCTGCACGATTAGCGGTCAACGATCAGCGTCGTCAAGCACGCGAGATCTGCGATCAGCGTCGACTTGTATCACCACGGCATCACTCCGAATGAATGATTGTCTGGAGACACTGACACTTGGGTGACTGTCATCCACGCGCCGGTCTTCCAACCTCGCGTGTATCCGGGATCAGCAGCCACATGGCATACATCAGGTCAGGACAAACAACCCTGGATCTGCAAGAATCAAAACTACGAACTACTCGGCGTTCATCTTGCACGTTTGGAGTTCACAGGGAGTCAAACCGAGTGAAACACCTGAGAGAGCTTCGGAACCTCGGTCTGCCGTCTGAAGAGGACATTGATCAAGGTATCGAAGTGATCGAATACCCGGGTGTTTGATCTCAGAGGTTGGGTTCCGGCAAGAGTTGCTTCCCAATCGGATATTATGGGTGAACTGGCAAGGGCCGAGTCGAGTTCTCCAAGTCAGGTCCCTCTCATCGCAAAGTGGGTAAACAAGGAACAGGGCGGGAAGGATGTCGGTTAGATTCCCGAGCCATGGCTATGTAATTATGAGGTGATCGATTGGAAAATGACGGCGATGATGTCGAGGGAATCCCTACAGTGGCAGGCTGTACCTCGTAGTGGAATCGCATCCACTGGTCGCGATGCTACGTATCGTAGCTGTGTCCTTCACTTGTTCCTCACTTCTTCCGCACTGTTTGCGCAGACGAGAGCGCGCACATTCGCGATCGCGCGCCAACTTCCCTCATTCCCTCTCGTTTCACAGTGAGAGCGTAGTCAGATTGTCCTTCGTAAAATGCCCCCTCCTTCAATGCGTTCATTCGCTTATCTGAGCGACTCCGTCATAGATGCAGACCGCCAGGGTATGTTTGTGACAGGTCACCCAAACCACCTGTTGGAGGTGGCCACTTTCGGAAACCGTGCCCACATGGTTCCTCGGCAATGCAAGCCATCTCATAGTTCTGGCGAGAGACAATCTGGGAATTTCGTGTTATGGGTCGATCGTAGCAGGGGGAGACCTGCGTGCCGATGAGCCGCAGGTGGTCACTGGTTGAGCAGCAACGAGTTCGTCGTAAGACACAGGAAGGCAGCCCCAGAAAGTCCGTCGCAGCTTCATCCCTTGCGTCACGCGCCGGTGAGAACCTCCGCCTCAGCCTCCGACTAACACACTCTCCCCCCTTCCGGCGACAATGTTTGCGACACATCTCTTTGCAGCTACCATAGAGTTTACACTTCGGTCCCCGCCTCCCACAACCGCAATGCTAGTACATATCATATACTCCTGCTTGGTGGGTGCACACCCAATTCAGTCCGCCACCACCTGTCAGAAAAATGCACCTTGACCAATTGTCAAGGTTCGCCCCATGCATCGTGTGCAGCCCTTGCTTGGATTCGGCTTTCCGAGTACCCTCCATCATGCTTGAGGACGTAGTTCGAGAGATCCATCCGGCAAAATGAGAAGTCTACGGCAGGATGCTTGCTTGACAACCACCATGCGGACGCGACGTCTCACCTGGCATAAGTCAGGAATGTTCCCCTCCAACTTCCCCCCGCCGGAGCGCACTGACTCTTCTGCACTGGCACAGCGATCGTCGGTTCAGTTCATACACAGCTGTGCTCCTTTGTTCAATCTCTGCTGTACCACGTTCCTCGAAGATCAGGGTCTTGCAAGTACGCTCAACAGCCTGATGCGTGAGTCGGCGTGCCACGAGGCTGATCAACTTGCCCATCGCAACCCCATGCGGATCGCAGATTCGGGATCACGATGATGGCTCACGGTTTCGTGACTAGGCCTACGTCTGTTGGTTACCTCAACAAGTGCGCTCCAGGATTGCCAAACATCACGCTCGAGATTGGGGAAGGGCGTAACGGGCCCCTTCCAAACGGCGTCGTTTTACAATGCGACACGGCAAGGAATAAGTCAATTCAACGCGCGCGCATTCCGCAATTTCGCCAGTCAAGAAGGTGGGCAAGAATGCACGGCTGGGGAGAACCCCCGACGCCTCCGCCGCATCCCCTTCATCCCAGAGACTCCTTTCTGGACAACAATCCAGCACCAGATGATGTTAAAGACCAGCAACTCTCTAAGCGCGAGATCTCCTTTGAGCAGCAACGCGCCCTCCCTAAGCAGGCTCTCCTTCAGCGCGCCAATCCGGTCACTGAGTCCAAGCGACCGAACAACGACAGGAGCATCACTGCAAGCACTTCGGACTCCCAACACGACAGCGCGGGCTGCAACCGCACTGCCGAGTGTTGGCGCTTGGTGAAACCAACTGTTCTGCGACTTCCTCGCGCGGGTACGAAAGTGTGGGCGCGCAACCGCTCTAGGAGCAGGAAAGCGACAGCGGCAAGACGGCGAGACGCAGGCCGTGGATCGGCGGCTATCATTCCGTTGCCCTCTGGAGTTCGCACAGAGAACCCGGGCCAGGTCAGGCAACGCGATAACACCGCCGCCAAGCGAGTTACATCGAGTCTAGCTCGTCGGAGGTCCCCATCAGTTCTTCGGGCGCGGAGCAACCGGCGGAACGAAGGCTCTCGAAGCAACCTTGCCGTCTCACTCATTCCCTCGCTTCACGATCCCTTGAAAGACAGGGCATTTTCAGATGAATGTAGGGAGATGTTGAGAAGTTTGGGCTCCAACAATGACTGGTTGCTGCCCGTTGCCCCTGGCCCAGGTGCAGTCGTGGGACGACTAGCATCGAGAAGGAGCCTTCCTTCCAACGGTTGGGACTTGACACAAGGGGCCACACGGAAGCGAGTATCATTACAGGTTCGACATTCCCACCCGCACTTGCAGGAAGACACCGTCACCGGGAATGAAAGTGTCAATGCCGGACCCGTCCGTTCCTCCGTCGTTTTGCAACACACGGGACCTCTTGCGAAGCCCTCGAGTGCAACCTTGGAGAGCCTTGCAAGCATGCCTGACGCAAACCAGACCAGGACAGCCTCGCATAGCACGAGCGAGAACGTCCCTGCAGGGTCAGACGCTCGGAAGCAGCCCAATCAGCACCAGGAGAGCAGTGCAACTTCTCTGCAGCCCAAACCGGCGCGCTTGATGATGCGCTTACCTTCGGCGAGGTCGGTAATGAGCACTGATACTCTCGCAAATATAGAGGCGCAAGTACACAGTGACTTCCAACACAGAATTGACTCAGCCCCGAGATCGAACTCGATAGAAGACCCCGTTGGCAATGCGGTCCACAGGTACAGCGGCCCTCCACCCAACATACCCCTACCTGCACTGCCACCAGAAGCCCAAGACCAGCAAAGTGATGTGTCAAGGAGTACTGCAGATGATAGGAGCCTGCTGCATCGCGGAGAGAGCTCTGCAACTTCTGTCGAGTTTACGCGTCACATACTCAGAGGTCCCCGTGCCGAAAGCGTCCGGTTGCGGAGACTGCGCGACCTTGCCAAGTCTGGTTTCCGAAAGGACGACGAAATCGCCATTACGCGAATGCCTGCTGACGTCGATAGACATCCACCACCTGACAATGAAATTTCGGATGAGCTCGATCAATTCCCGGCCGTCCCGGATTCCCGTCCCACCAGTGTGAGTGGTACATCTGTGCGGTCGGCTCACAGTCGTCAGCAGAGTCCACCCAAGAAAACCAGCCATCAACTCCGCCGGGTGTCAACAGCCAGCTCGGCAGGCCATCGGTCGAAACCTCCTTGTCAGATTCTCAGCCAGAGCAATATTTTCGTAGTCGTTGACTCCGATCCAGTTACAGCGCGTTTCCGAGCTGGAGCAATGAGTCCCACCCCAAGTATTGGGCGCAGTAGCAGCCCCGAGCGGAGGACGCCACATAAGGTGCATAAACCTTCCAAGCTAAAGGAGGTCGTCGTCGACAAACAGGGTCCGCTCGAGAGCTCCAGGTCCGGAACAACCTTACGCAGTCCCAGAGGGCAACAGATTTTGACTCCTGGACGGCCCGCTTCGCACCCAATCGGAAACAATAAGCGACCGGCCACCAGTGACAGCAGGCACCAACATAGCCCCAGTGGGGAGCTTTCGCCGACAAGCTCAGATCCGGCCTTGTCCAGCAAAAGGCCTTTGAAGTCCAAGAAAAGACGAAGATGGAACAGCGGCGACATTAATGTGATGAAAATGCTCAATCAAGATCTCGAGGCGTACTATTCCAAAATTCGAGACCAAGAAGAAATTCTCCGAAAGCAAGAGGAGAAGATCAGATGGCAAACGCACCAGATCCAGATGATGTCTCGAGCATTTGCGCCGACGAGCCGTCTCCGAAGTGTAATGTCCTCGTCGGTTCTTGAGGATTCTCCCGAGCTGCCCCCTATGTCAGTGGAGACCCAGGCCCTCCGCGTCTCTAACAGAAATTCCTGGGCTGGGTCGAGAGACTGGCGACAACGGAATATCGGAGTTCAGTCACCCCCGTTGAAGACCACTGAGGAGCAAACACTCAACAGCCAGGCCCAGGGGAAACCGTTGAGACAGGCTAATACGAGCAGAACCACGACCACGGCAGCAGCTTTGCCCGAGTTAAGGGAGGAGAGTGCTCGAGGTGATTCCGAAGGACGCCATGGTCCTTGAACCTATTGTCAGGAATTACAACACCACGGGGGGACCGAGGTACGACAGATCATGAGTTTGTGGTCGTGCAATGGCGCTGAATACAGGATCGCGGCGGGGGAAAGAGAGACTAGAAGGCTGGAGATCTGTTGTCGCCGGTGATGAGCATGAGTTATGTACCAGAACTAAGCTACGCAGGATATCAGCACGATCTTCCATAGTTACACCAGTATCACGTTTAATGAAAAGTTCGAGGATGATCGCACCGACAAAGTGGCATGCGAGGCCGATTGTTTAATTCCTTGAGACTGCCCGACCATGGGCTTCCTTGAACCACGATCGCCGGGTGGCCGGAACGTTCCATAGATGGACGAGCAGCTGATCACCTGCCCAGGGATGAACGTCCTTCCATCCGTGTATCGTCAGGCACCGTGCTCCAGGAGGGACGACGCACAGAGCTCGCTCGAACATAAGCCGGCATTCTGGCAAGCGAGAGTGAGATACAGTCGATGACAAACTCTCCGAGTCCAGAGCACGAGAATCTTCCAGCAAGGCTGCCAATCATTTCATGCCAAGCGGCGCAAGGCTGCGTGGCGACCCCGACTCCTCGTTCTTTCGATGACTCTGATTTCTATTCCAAGAACTCAGGTATCAACAGTTCGTCGCTGTCTCCAAGTTCATTCAAACTAAATTACCAGGACAAGCACATTCTGTCACCATGGCCGAAACTCCGCAGCAAGAGAAGCTGGAACAGAGATCTCCCATCACCGCATTGCCCTTCCCTCCAGTAACCCCCGAGCACATCCTCAACACATCCTTCCACTCATGGTATCCTCGCTTCCGATCTTTGACGCCCAAAGCAAGACTTATCCCCCTCTCGCAACCGTTTCTGGACTATCTGCGCGCCGACGGCATCATCCTACCTCCCGAACATAAGTCCCCGACCACCGATGCCGAAGACTCAGGCTACGACGACGAGAGCCCTGATGATGAAGACGCAGAGCCCGACCCCTCTGAAAGCTGGCCGGACGTCCACGCTGCCATCAGCGCGACAATCAAGGAACTAGGCGGCAAGGTGGTCCCGAAGCTGAACTGGTCGGCGCCCAAGGACGCCACCTGGATCGCCACCACCAACGACATGGAGTGTCGGACCCCCAACGACATCTACCTCCTCCTCAAGTCTAGCGACTTCATCACCCACGACCTGGAGCACGCCTTTGACGGGTGTGTCCTTCCCACTCCGGCTGGAGGGGGCCAGAGCGAGGGCGAAGGCGAGGGCGAATCCCTCCCGAGCGTGCCCTACCACTTGGTCCTGCGCAAGGCGTTCAACCTCAACCCCAGTCTAGAATTCCGGTGTTTTGTGCGCCACCGTCGCGTGATTGCCATCTCCCAGCGCGAGATGAACCACTTTGACTTCCTGTTCGAGTTGCGCGAGCGGTTCGGCAGGCTGATTCGCGAGTTTGTGGACGACAGGCTGGGAGGGTTCCCGGACGAGAACTTCGTGGTGGACGTGTATATCCCGCCGCCGCATGATAAAGTGTGGCTGATTGACGTGAATCCGTGGGCGCCGAGGACCGATCCGCTCCTGTTTTCGTGGTTGGAGCTGTTGACCTTGGAGGTTCCTGACGTGGAGCGGGGAGGACAGGCACAGACAGAGTCACATCCAGAAACAGATGGGGACCACGGTCGCGAAGAGTTCGTAAGACTGACGATCCAGTCTCAGACGACGTGTCGGGCATTCTCACAGCGGCCGGAGCGGGAGCGGGAGCGGGAGCAGGAACGGGATCAAGACGACGAGTCGAGCGCGGAATCCGACGCCGAGGTGGATACCGAAACAATCTTCGTCCCTGAATTCCGGCTCGTCAAGCGCGACGACCCAGAAGCATACCAGTTCTCGGCGACGAAATACTCGGCGCATAAACTACCCAGAGACGTCGTGGACGCAAGCCTCGCCCCAGGAGGCATGAAGGACATGATGGAGGAGTGGAAGAGAGTCATGGAGCGACAACAGCGAGGCACGGATACGGATACGGACACGGACACAGACACAGATACAGACACAGATGCGAATGATGAGCAGACTTAACTTGACGACAAGGTGGATTGTCCTTACCACCGTTGCGAGAGACACATGCGGCGGGGACGGCTATGTATGTGTGGAGAGGGATCACCGTCTTAAGTTCCCATATACGAGTGAGTATCTATGCATGCCCACCATCGAACTCTCCAATCATTCAACGGTCCCGAGCGGCAGAGAAGAGAAGAACAGCGCAGAGCAGAGCAGAGCAATGCTGCCCATGAACCCAAGCTGCACGCCCAATTCAAAGCGGCCGGGGAGTGAAAAGAAAGAACACATAAGTGAGAATAAACTCACTTCGACAGAGACGACGCCCGTGCCACGAGGACTGTATTTGCGGATACAAGTACTCAACATTCTCACCTCCCTTGACATTTGCCACGCATGTACACACCACATCACACATTCCACCACATCAAAGCAACGTCCTCGTAACGGCACGGCCGGTAAGGCAAGCAAGCAAGCAAGCACACACGCACGCACGCAGGTACGGATGCCGTGGTAATTCACCATCTCTCTACGTCTACGGCTTCATGGCGGCTAGAGAGATCAAACCCCAGGCAGTGATATGAAACGTTGGCAAGGCTGACACCGCTGGGTATGGTGGCGTCGTGGCGTCGGAGTACGAGTCTAGTCAAAAGGACTGCCAAATGCTGTATTCAGACATGAGTTGGCTTCATTGAACTCCGTGGTGATTGAACTGCACATCTTTCGAATGATGCCTCCGCTTCCTCCACTTCCACGCTATCACGGTGGTCGATACGAGTTTGGAAAAGATCAGATCCTCCAGTTGGGGCTTATCTCTATGTCTGTAGATCTCCTACTCCTCGCCAATCAGCAAGCTCCCATCCAAAGACCCAAACCTTACCACTCTGGCCTAGTATTCTGTTCCGTCCGCTCATCCATCAACACACCAGACACAACACACCCGTGTGCCTACCTACTTACCCTGGAAGTGATAAGCCGCCGTCAGAATGGCATTCCTGTCCATAGATGTTCGAGATCCGAAGATTCCCGCTCTTATCAAAGATGGGATTCTGGAGTCTTGGCGCATCGCATGCATCTCCGGGGGACGTCAACCCAGCCAGGAGCCTCTCATGTCCAAGACACGCTCCAAAGCTTCTCATTCACCCTTTCCTCTATTGATATGACCGCACGACTTGTGCACCGGCTGTCGCGGTCCAGATAACGAGGACACCGAGCCAAGCACGCCCAACAGCCGTTGATGTGATCTTCCAAGCCATACTTTGTCGGTCATGCAGCGTCGTCCAGATACCAGCCTTATGCTTATCTTGATGGGGTTCAACGGCGTCCTCCTAAATCGCCGCGAGCTACAAGGGCTTATGTTGCTTTTGCTCAAAACGGCGTTGATGATGCATGCTTGATTACCTTGTTGGGAATATCGTGTCGTTTGAGCAGTGATTCTGCTTCTTGACCCGGACTCTTGAGGGGATTTGTCAACGCCGGTGCGCACGAGTTTGCATGTACCAATCCGGATACTGTACACTTACCAGCTATTCGGGGATTTGTATGGGCCTGCAGAGCTACGTCCGCCTCGATTGAGAGGGCATTCGATATATATCTTCTACCAAATGCCCCCTTTTCGTTCACCTGTTTTTGGATACATTCCTCAGACTTGCCAGCCGTCACCATGTACAACTGCTACACTCCTCAAGAGACGGCCGAGATTGTCTCTCGGATCGGTGTTCTTAAGGGTAACATGCCGTTGGACAAGGTATTCTTCAGTTCGGTGTCGGCTGGATGTCTGCTGGCTTTTGCCTGTGCCACCGCCTTGTCCACGAACGCGTCTCCTTGGTACCAGGAGAACGCCCCCGGCCTGATCCGGACAGTATCGGCACTCGTTTTTCCATACGGGCTGTGCATGATCGTGCTTACTGGTGCTGATTTGTGCACTGGCAGCTTCATGGTATGCCCCAATGTTGGGAAACAGAAAAACCAGGCCAGTGGGCTGACCTCACACCAATAGTTCACCGCAGTGGCTGTCTTCCACCGACGACTCAGCCTGCTCAAGATGTTGATTCATTGGGTCGTCACGTTCTGGGGCAATCTGGCGGGCTCTCTGTTCATCATGGCGCTCATCACTGGCTACGGCGGCACTTTTGACTCCGCGGCATATAAGACCGAGGCCATCAAGTTCGCGGTCACCAAGCAGGTGACGCCGGAGTGGCATCAAGTCTTCCTTAGGGGTATTGGCGCCAACTGGCTGGTCTGCCTGGCTTGCTACCTGGGCATGTCAGGCCGAGAATATTTCAGCAAGATAGTTGGTATGACCAATATCTATGGCCGCATCCTCAAGCTCTATTGACGTTCGTTTCAGGTATCTGGTGGCCGACATTCGCTTTCGTGTCTCTCGGATTCGATCACGTCGTCGCGAACATGTTTTTCGTCCCGACAGGCATTTGGCACGACGCTCCAGGGATTAGCATCGGCCTATACATCTGGAAAGGTATCATTCCTGCCGGCCTCGGAAACGTCATCGGAGGCACTTTGTTTGTCGGAGCGTAAGTTGCTCGAAGATTGCATACTGGTCAGCAGCTGACAAGTCTTTAGGTACTATTGGTATCAGTATCTACAAGGTGTTGGCGAGGATGCCATCCTAATCGATGGCGTACCGTACGGGGGTTCTGCCAGCGGCCCCGTGGATCTTGGAAGAAGGAAGATTGGCGACGAAGAGACCTTGAGAGGTGTAAGTCCGGAAAAGGAGATCCGTGGTGGTGGAGGCGGAGGCTAGACTTGCGTCGGCAGTGGATGTAATCGTGGGATTCAGAAAAGATGAAGCTAGCCTTGTGTAAGAAGGTAGAGCACCTGCGATTTGTATTGATATTGCGCGACAGCAGCAACTGCACCAGTATGTCCGAAAAGCTAGAGACAACAGGTTGAGCCGCAGAAGCTGGACATTCTAACCACCTGCTCCTATCGAACCATGAGTGGCCGAATTACAAGATTGGCGGCGTATCATCAACGAAACAAATGCGCAAATGTTGTATCTTCGGCCGTGGCTGTGGTATGGATGAGGGGAAAGTGAAGTGAAGCCGACGAGAGAATGAAAGAGACTCGCGCAGCAATGACTGCCCGCACTAAACCATAAATGGAAAAACACCAACAACGCGACCAGGGTTCGCCATTATTCGACATTCTCGTACTCGTCCTTGTGCAATCACATCTACACAGTACACTGTTCAGGAAGCATCACACCGTCGTATGACTTCGTCCGCATAGACACACCACGATGCCCGGCGATGCTACTATCCTCGAAGGGCCAGTGACCCCGGCGCCCGTGTTTGCCTATCGCGCACTCCGCAGCATCTTCTTTGCTTCACCTGACTCGTCCCCCGAACATCACAACAAAGAAAACATAATACCGACATATGCGAGCTCGCCGACAAAGCCAAAAATAACTCTGACGGATGCTCCCCGGCTCACCCCGCAACACAAGCGCAAGAGGGACAGCAGCAATGAAGAGGCCATTCTCTCTCCTACCAAGGGCATTCTTAGGACACCGGGGCTCGCTACGCCACGAGCAAAGTACTTGAAGGACATCAACGTCAAGTTCAAAAGCGTCAGCCCAGAAGCTCGAAAGTCCGACCCCGTCGTGGGTGCTAGCGGCATTTCCAATGCCAAAGTCAACAATGCGACGCAAGCAGTCCGCCCCTCGAAGTCCGCATACCACCTTCCATCGTCCTCCCAACCGCGAACATCCAACACTGCGTCGGACGAACGCGTAGAGAACGTGGCGCAGCTACCTGTCGGCAATGCGGCATTGACAGCGGCATCATGCTCGATCCTCCCCGGCTCGATCGAAGCCTACATGGCCCAAACAGAGAAGGAGATGAAGCGCCTGATCCGTTACGGAAAGAAGATGCGCGAATATGCTTTGAAAAAGGATGCCGAGAACCAGGAACTGAAGATCATGATCGAGGAACTCAGACAACAAAACGAGCGGTTAAAGAGTGGTACCTTCGACCCTGCGCATGACCAGAAAGAACCACTCCTCGCCCTCAGCCGCGAGAAACAGGACGGAAATGAGACAGAGGCGTGGACGCGGGCACAAACGCACGCGAGGACCAGTAAGGCGGAAAATCCGATAACGAAGGCTGTATCCCCAGCCTTAAGGACCAAGAATCAAGGCCACGTCCGTCACGAAGTCGATAAAGTCGAGACCACAGTGCGGGTCCACGCAATAAAGAACCTGACAGCTCGGGGAAGGAGCCCGTCCCTCGCCCTGAAGCCAGGGAAAAGCGCCCCCCAAGCGACATCAGACTTGCGTCGAAGATGTTCCTCTCCCGCCAGAACCATGTCTACATCGACGACTTCTGCCAAGCCCTCACACGGTGCTGCTTCTCAACAGACCGGTCCTGCAACAACATCCATTCCCGCAACCTCTATGAGCACCGGTCCATCTAATAACGGAACCTTAAGGCTTCCTCCCGACCGCGCGGCGGCCGCTCGCGAACGGCTGCGGAAACGCGCTGCAGCAAGGAAAGCGAGTGCCGACGCCAGCGCCGACGCTGTTACGGTAACCAACAACGCGAGGGACGTCCATGCTGCTAAGGACAATCCATCCCAGCAGAAGCCATCCGTCGAGGCCGCGAAAGAGAGGGACCCGCCGGCCGGGATCGACGAACCGAGCTTCGACTGGGCGAACCTTGATGCGTAATTGCTTTCAGCTCGCTGGGATGGATGGAAGACCCACGCGTTTCTGGAACTTGGGGTATTATTCTGATAGATAGGACAGCCGCGGCTAGTTGAATACAAGATGTTGGTTGACGCTGTGTTACGTTTCACACAATACATCCCCCTTGTGCCGTGACGTGGGTGCATACAGCGGTACAGAGAGAACGAGTGTTTGATTCAAAGAGCCTCTTGACGAGTGTAGAGGTTCAGGCCAGAATACTCTGCTTTCATCGCCCCTTGTGGCAGACTATGAGATACCTCAAGTCAGATCCGTAGCCAGGCTGATTGGTATGAACCAGCTGAGGAGGAGACACCCAGCGAGTTTCTTGACATGATCAAAGACGAGGCGCCTGGCCATTCACTTGGTAAGTCATCCAAGGATTTTCGGCAACTGTGTAGGGACACCTCGATGGATGGTGAGGTTGGTTTACAGCGAGTCAGGAAACGTGTCACGCTCTATCCATCAAGGGAATGCGACATTTCTTCCATGCCCACTTCTTCGCAATTGCAGGTTTTTCAGCGGGGGAAGTCGTATGTAGGTCCCCCTTGGCGTCGTCTCCGTTCACTGCCGCCTGTCTTCCGCTCGCCGGATTGAAAATGTACGGGGGAGACCCGGTCATCTATCTTCATGCTCCGTCTAAAGCACGACCTTGAAGCTTGACGGCGGAGTTAACACACTGTCCTCTTCGGCACGCTCGTTTTTCAATCTCGAGCATCACACGCCGTAAGGAGGGAATGCAGAAACGGATCGGGAGACATTCTACCCGCGACCGGGTTGACTCACCGCGTCCGCCCCAGTCAGTGATATTCTCAACTGACCGGTCCCGGTCCACGCCTCATAAGGGGGCGACCATACGTTCCGTCACCATCTCGTGTCTGGACGCCTGTCGCTATGCTATGCTACGCTATGCTACGTTATGCAACGCTCCGATAGTTTCACCCCCAAGCCGGCATGTTACCGGTGTTCCGTGCGCGGTCACATAAAGTCGACACATAACCGTCTGATCAGTAGCACTTTCTCTCCTTTCTTTCCTTTTCATATCCAGCCGAAGGAAAATGAGAGAGATAAAAATCTCCTAGCTCGTGCGGTGCTTGATGCTCATGACTGAAGCTCTATTTTCGTTTGACAAACATGTCCTCAGCGTTCACCTTCTTCTTTCTCACCATTGGCGCTCCACCGTTTGGAAGACCAGGCCGTGCCGGCGCGCGTGGCGGCAACCCCGCTGATGCGGGAGGAGGTCGTGGCGGCAACCCAGCTGATCCGGGAGGAGGTCGTCCGGATCCAACCCCGCCTCGAGGACCGATCGGGGCACTGTCACGGGGGGGATCCTTGTTGGTCATTCCCGGGGACCTGCTTTCCTGGTTGGATCTCGGTATCTTCGCTCTGTCGGAGGAGCTACTTGACGGGTCGCGTTTGCGTTTGGGCCCATCGGCTCTGCCGAGCGTCGAGACTGTACTCTTGATGGTCGGGATGGCGTGCGCCTCGCGCTCCTTGTCTGCTCGTCGCTGGCGCGCCCTGTCGCGCATGTTCCCATACCGGACTTCCTCTTGGCGAAGCCTTTCCTGCTGTGCCTTGTCCAGACGGTTGTCTAGTGGAGCTTTGCACTGATCCGCGGTGTGGCCGACTCCACCGCAGGACAGGCAGCGAGGTTCAGTACAATGGGTCAGGGTGTGTCCGGTGCCGTTACATCGCCGGCACTTTCCGTATTGCTCGACCAGGGCTGCTTCGTTGTCACAAGCGGAGCTGAAGTGCTCGTATGATCCACAGATCCCGCAGTTGTGAAGGTCGTTGAGCCCATTGGCACCGCCAGACGGAGTGTAATCGCTCGCACCGGCTGCAGCATGGGAAGATTGCGTCCTGGGCTCGAGATGTGGTCTGCTTGGCGGGGCATGCGGCACGCGGCTTGATTCCTCTCTCGTCAACTCTTGTCTGGCCATCGACTGGGCAGAATCCTGTCGCCTGGCTTCGGGTTTTGCGACCGAAGCTGTCGAGGACTGCCTCGAGAGGGCACTGCTCGGTCTGGAGGGTAAAGGCGTGCCTTGATTGGATGTGCCCGCCGATCGAGCGGCGTCTCGCACACCCTTCACCGACGTCGGGGAGGGCTCCTTGAAAGCCGCATTGGCGGTAGAAGATTCTTCGGAGTGAGTCGAGCCTTTCACGGTCTCAGACGTCGACTTGCCGGAGTCCATCATCTCAATGTCGTCCTTCATCATGTCCTCGCTTAAGACTTGCCGGTTGAGCAACTTGGCAATATCTCCGTCCGTGTAGAGTTTTCTCTCTTTGGCATCGGTGATCAAGGCACGCCAGAACTCGCCCTGCATCAACGCCTGAGAGTTACCCAGCACCCATAGCGAGCATTTGGCGCGAGTCAGACCGACGTTCATGCGTCGAATGTCGTTCAAGAACCCGATGCCTTTTGTGGACGCTCGGACGCACGAGAAGATGATGATTTCGCTCTCTCGACCCTGGAAGGCGTCGGTCGTGTTGAACTCGATCTTGGAGTAGATGCCATCTCCATATTCGTTCTGGAAGCGCCGCTTCAGTTCTTTCAGCTGACCCTTGTACGGCGTGATGATGCCGATCTTTCCTGCGAAGTCGTACTTGCGAACGTCCGTCGTCAGTCTCCTGTACATCTGCATCGCAACCATGATCTCCGCAGGGTTGACCAGCGAATGGCCCTTCGTGGCTGCCTGGCTCATGCCCTGGACGTCGAAGAATCGGTACGGCGCAAAGAGGTCGCTATGATGCCACGGTCTTCTTCGGAGCTTGGCCATGCCGTCGCCGTCCTTCAACCGAGAGTCGTAGAAGGTCTTGCTCGGGAACAGACTGATCTCGGGATGCATACGATATTGCGTGTCCAACAGATGCACGTCCTTCTTGTGGTTGTTCTCCATGCGCGCGAATAAACTTTGCTCGTACTGGAATTTTGCGGCGGTGCGGGACAACACCGTCGGCGGCAATTGCTTCGGGTCGCCGACAAGGATACATTTTGAACAGCCGTATTTGAGAGGGATCAAGGCCGACAACTCGATGGATTGCGCCGCCTCGTCGATGATGACCGTTTCGAATTCGACGTTGAGGCCTTGGAATAGCTCGTGACCGCTCCCGCTCAGGGTGGCGCAGAGAACATGGGCCCCGTCGAGGATCTCTTGTTGGACTCGTTTCCGTGTGAGATCCATGTCTCGAGATGCCGTGTTTTGCTTCTCTCGCATGTCGTCGATCTTGCCGCCCAACCCTCTCTGCTTACGGACGAGCGCGTCCAGGAGCTGTTCCTCCTTCAACAACGACGTCTCACCTTTGCCTCGACGTTCACTGACGCTGTCCCGCAAATTTCTCAATTCTTCGGAGACTTGTTTGTGCTCCATCATCAACGCATGGACGTCTTCTCCCGGACCCTTGGGCGCCGCGGTGGCAAGTTTAGCGTTGACCAGCTCCTCGAGAGTCACGTCCTTCACATTGTTGTTGATGGCCTCACTACGACCCAAGCGGACGACCGACACCTTCTCGGACGAACCGTCCAGCATCGTGACACCACTCTTGAACCGCATCACCAGTTCATCGACGGCGGCATTGCTGGGGGCGCAGACGAGCAATTTCTTGCTGGCCGGCGGCGGCCGAGGTGCACCCTGGGCGGCGTTCAGCTTCAGGCCCGTACCCTGCTTCTTGACGAACCCCGTCAACATGGCGCCGACCAGCGCGCAAATAGTCTTGGTCTTACCGGACCCAGGTGGACCCTGAATCAAGGTGAAGGCGTCGTTGTCAAGTGCGGACTTCACGGCCTTGGCCTGGGCAAGGTTCACGTTGTAGGTTTTCTTGATCGGCCGGAGCACGTCATCCGCATAGTCCAATATCGGCGAAGGTTTCGCCCGGATGATCTCGTCACAGAGGTCGTAGTACTGCAATGCCATCAACGCGCCGTACTCTCTCTCCAAGGGCGTCAGGGACTGAATTTGTACACCATGGACCACGGCCTTGTCGCTCAGGTACGGTCGAAGAGGATTATTGGCAGCATTGACTCGGTAGACGACCTGCACTTCGCCACGTTTCCGCGTGATTTCTTTCACCCGAGCCAAACAATGCGGCTCCCCGGGCTCTTGGATTGGTCTGGCTGACTTCGACAGCAGCACCACGTCTGACACCCCGACGCCGAGATCTTTCCCCTCTGCATAGGACATCAGGGAGTTGATTTCGAAGAAGCTGTCGACGATCAAAGAATTCGCGATTTTGACTTCAAATGGTCGGGAATTCCCTTCTTCGCGGTCTTCGCGCGCGGAACGGAAACTCTGCCACGCTTCGAGCACCAGTAAGGGCTCGAAGGTCTTTTGATAGTCCTGTGGAGTCCGGAACGTATTCGTGACCAAGGTGTAGTCGTCCGTCGTGGAATTCGGGGGCGTGTCGGTGTCCGCAAAAAAGTCCCACCCGAGCATCGTGCGGTGCAACTCACTGAGATCTGGCGCGAGCCGGGCGCGGATATCTTTGTGGGACCGTTGTTGTTTGACCTTCCTCACGGGGCCGGCATGCAACGGTCGTCTCGGTCCAACCTGAGCAGGGATGGTCGGACCTTTGCCCTTGAGGCCAAACAGCTCGTCCTCGGAATCCGAATCGGCTTCGGACTCGCTGGAGACCATCAGACTGTTCGGGCCTGCCGAGTGGTCCTTGCCAACGACTCCGAGACCGGCCAAACCCGAACCTTGGCCAGCCGTTTGGGCACCTATGCCTGTCTTGCCTCTCAATCGGGCGGCGGCTTCTTTGTCCCTCAACTTCCGGGCAGCCTCTTCTCGCTTGCGATTCTCAATGAACGACCTCGCTTCTTGTGCCTTCTTGGCCTGAATCTCAACCATGGACATCGGTGTGGGCTTTGGCTTCCCCGGAGCCTTTTGCACCAGGAGTGACTTGATCTTGTTCTTGTCCTGGGGAGCGACAGTGGTCTGTGAGGTGCCCAGGGCCTTATTGGTGATCTCAACCAAGTCATCATCATCGATGCCGTCGTCTCCGAAGTCCTCGGCGCTACGTTCTCTCGAATACGGTCTCGTCGTTCTTGAAGCGGCGGCGGAGTCCGTCCATTTGTCCAAGTTCAGCGTGGCCTGCTTCTTGGTGGACTTTTCGACCTGGCGGTCGAAATAGTTCTCCAATGCCCGCACCAACCTGGCCTTCTGAGAAGCCGAGAGCATGGTTCTGATGGAGGTTCCCGTCGCAACTTCCTCCACATACGTCAGTCCTTCGCTGTTGGTGTTGACGGCGCGGTGTCGCTTGAGCTGACCGAGCATGTTGCATATCAGCGTCACGAGAGTGTCGGCCAGATAGTCGTCCCTGAGTCTCAGCCACTTGCACATGGTGTCGAGAGTACTCAAGGGCGAGCCCATGTTCTTCTCATTTGAACCGCTCGAATCCAACAGCGTCTTCCGAACTTCGTCGGCTTGCTCCGGTTTCGATTTGACCACAATGCTGGCGAAGAGGTCGTATTGATTGAAGAGCTCTTCCGCATATTGCATGGCGTCTCGACAGACCTCTTTCATGGTCTCTTTGCTGTGCACTTCAATCGACCAACGTTCCGTGTGGCCGTATATTGTCTTGAGCGCGACCCACTGGTAGGACCAGTATCTCTGTACGGCCAGCACATCCCGCGGGGAGAGAGGCATTCGCCGCAGATGGCCGTCTGTAGGGTTGCAAAGCGCATCGAGAATTTCCATGCCGGTCTTGAGCATCCTCGGCACCGAAGCGAATGTCTTGTAATTCGCAACTCGTCTAAATAGCCAGCAAATACCGTAGATGGTCGTCCCGGTAAAGGAGGCGATCAGATGCGAAAGTGCCTCCTTCCTGCCAAACTCTCCGCTGATGTTCTTGACCATGGTGATGGCTGCCTCGTATATACCTTGATCCGGGGAGAACAGGGCAGCCACCAAGGACATGGCCGTTTCCTGTTGTTTGAAGAGTGCATCTAGATGAAGCGAATTAAATCCCGAGAGGCGCTCGAGAATCCTCCCGACCATTGTGTTGACCTTGTCGAAGATCGAGTTGTACGACTGTTTCTCTTTCGCCATTTTGTCGCCCTGTCGGATCCGGAACTGCTCGAGGCCCGGCAGGGACATGATTCCAAGTAGCGCCGCGGTGGACAACTTCCGATCGTCTTCCCCTAGGTTGTCGACGACCGCGTTCCAAATCTCCGGGGTGTAGGCGCTGGAGTCTTGCCGCCGAGGCTCACTGCGGGTGAGGTTCTCAAAGTCGAGCTTCAGGCACTTGCACTCCAAGGCGATTGCGTTTCTGACGACGTCGACGATCTCCTGCTTCGTGTCTTGTTGCAGTGACTGAGCAAGGGCAGGGTCCCCAGGTTTCAGGATCGTGCCCAGGCGGTGCCCAACCAAGTTCAGCGAATCAATGTAGACCAGCCGCTCAACCGGGGGTTGACCATCTTCTTCATCGCCAGAGAAGCTGGTGAGGGTCTTCAGCAAGACCTTGACTGCTTGTTCGAAGCACGCTCTTCTCGCTGGGAGGCTAAGAGAGGGATTTTTTATCCTCTCGAACAGCTGGTGGAGCAGAGTTTGGGCGGCGAAGGGTCTATTCGCGGGCTTGAGGGAATCCAACAGCAAATCGGTCCACGACAGCAGGTTCTGCCCCGACCCATCAGCGGCCGCCGTCGACTCTTGAAGGAGCTTGTTGAAGGTCGGGGTGGCGAAGATCTGCTCGATGATGGTCTGCGAGGAGATGGAGCCCATTTTGTCCCAAAATGCCTCAGGAGCCTTCTCCAATATTTGCCTGAGCGTGGAGAGGATGTAGGGGACGGCCAGACTTGTCCTGGCCAAGTGGTTCAATGCGGTGGTGGCGAGGTTCGGATTCAGGTCGAAAAGCTTGTAGGTGATCATGTGTGCGTCGAGCTTGCCGACGATAAGATCGAGAGCGGTCCACAGCCGCACGATGTCACCGTCATTGGAGACATGCTGCAGCTTCTTCTGCAGGTAGTCTTTGACTGCCCAGTCCCATTCGAGCTCTGACGGAGGCTTCTCGAGTCGCTTCCAGGTGAGACTGGCCCAATATGTGCGGATGGGCTCCGAGGCGAAAAGGAACTGCGCGGCCGCAGGTAGGATCTCTCGCATCTTAAGCGGCTTCCTGGTCTGCACCATCTTGAACGGACCGTCGAAGTGGTCCTTGAGGTTGTCTTCATCTTCCAGGAACGCCTGACACACCAGTGCCTCGAACAAGGCGTGCAAGTGGATCTTGTCGAGCAAAGAAGACACCCTCTTCTGTTCTGGAGCGGCTCGAAGAGTCTCGTCCGCTGCGTCAAGACCCCGCACGATTCGCACGACATCTCTTCTGTTGATGAGGGAGAAGAAATTGGTAATGTCACCGTCCTCGTACTCTTGTCTCAGCTGCTCTTGAAGACCGATCTTTGCAATGTAGTATTCGCGGATGCAGATGTCGCATTTTCCCAGTGCCTCGTCGAGACATTTCCAGATGTAGCTCTGATACTGTTCGCTCTCCTTGCCATCGTATGCCAGGAGTTGCAGCGCCGACACAAACCTCGCCCGTCGTTTCCTGGCCTTCTCAATCTTGGCAAGACGATATGGGTCTGGTTCCGCTGTTGTGTTCACGTCTCGCTCGTCTTCGTATCGGTCGACGTCGTCGTCGCTCTCTCGGGGACAGAAGATGTGCTGTTCGGGCGGAAGTCGCTTGAAGTCTCTGGGTAACAATACATGTCAGCGAATGGCTTCACCTTGGTGAACTCAATACGAGGGTGGACTCACTCTAAGATTGCTATAAACTCCGCCATGGCTGCGGGCCGCGCGGTAAGAGGAAGTTGAGCGGTTGCTGATGGTTGACGGGACGCACGAGGGAGATGTTAGACCTCTCATAGTGGTAGCAGTCGGGCCACATCAGCGATGTGTCAATGTTGTAGAGAGACAAACCGTTCTGAGGGAAAGGTCATTGTTGACAATTATTTGGGTCGTTGTTTCAGTCGGGCTCATTGAAGGGCAGAGCGGGCACGGCGCGTCAATGAAAAGTCGCGTGTAGTGCCGAATGACTCGTAAAGTGCCTGCCTCGCCCTCTACACGTGGCGACGGCCTCACGTACACCTCAACGATGCTCGGGATTTATGTTTGGACCACAATTCCCACAGTGAAGTGAGGAAATCATCAAGACTCGAAGTGAGGAATTAATCAAGATCCGATAGTGAGGAAATAATCAAGCATAATTAAGTGAAATAATCAAGGATAGTCGCAGGTGAAGTTCAAACAACATCAATCCTCACATTGGACTCGGTCACCCAGGACACTCATTCTTGGACGTTCCCGCCGAATCTGATGCAGGCCTCCATTTTGTGGTATTCTAACTCGGAATATATACAGCACCAAAGCCTCGCTAAATATTTCCAGTCCCCACGCTGGTGGGACAACGTCTAGCCACCGCGGAGCACGCACAACGCCCGCCATCATAACTATATCAAAAGGCATCAAGTCGTGAGATGCTGTTGCCTTGGTTTCGGTGTCCTCAGGGATTCTATTCTGGGATCACCCTCGTGTTGACCTCGGACAGCCCGGGCTGCGAGTACTGAGACTCCATCCTCTGCAGCATGGCAGCACTAGTAAAGTCCCGGCTGCCCTCGAAGCTCGGCCTGAGCTTGTCGAAAGATTGTCGTTGTCTCTCGAACGATGAGCGAACACGGTCAAGGGACGGCCTCCTCCTCCTCAGCTTGTCAGGAGTGACTGGCTCCCCCTGAGGCCCGATAATGTCGAAAGACGGCTTGGTTCTATCCGTGCCATCGCTCCCTGTCTGGCTATGGGGATGACGGGGATCTCGTGTTGGTGCCTCTGAGGGCGGATAGATCGGCCGTTGAGATTCGGCCATACTCCCGTACCTCGTATGACCCTGCTGCCCGTTGGCCGCAGCTGGTGCCTCCTCGGGCTGTTCTGAGGAGGTGCCAGAAACATCCACGATCTTGGGTGGCACATAGGCTTCGTACTCATCCAGGTATTTAAATTTGCCCTGTCTGACCTGCTCGCGAACAATGTCGATGTCGTATGGCATGTAGTTCTTCTGGATGTATTTGATGCAGAACCGGGGTAACAGGCAGATGATGAAGGTCAGAAGCGTCAAGGCCCAAAACGTCAACTGTCCGTATACCTCGGCCCCAGCCTTGTAGAATTGGAAGGATGCCTCGAACGAAGAATAGATGCCGGTCCAGGCGAAGATCAAAAGGCAGCTGATGACGGTGATCAACACCATGAGCCAATCCCACTTGTAGGTGTTGAGGAGAACATAGGAGTTTATCACGAGGATAGTGACACAGGCGACGTAGACGCCCATGCGCTCCCGGTCGGCGATGCCGCGTCCGTTCTCGCTCTCGAACGTTGCGGGTTCGAACAAGAGATAGGCCATGAAGAAGCAAATGGCGGATTGGTAGAGGCCGTCAGCCATGTATAGCCTAGATCTTGGTCAGAACAACCTTCAGGAGCTTGTGTGGTTGGCTTACCAGAATTTAGTTGGCGTCCACTCTTTCCGTTCCATGCCGCGGCGGTATAGTTGAGGCACAGCTAGCGACACTTTGTCACTCACATCCTGGTCCAGAAAACCCATGAGACCGACAGGCACAGATGTGAACGCCAAGTTCACGAGCAGAATATAGGTGTAGTCGAAGAGATAGGTAATATCGAAGTTGGTATAGATCTGAGACCAGAAAAGAGCAAATGTCCAGACCAAATTCTAAATCGCAAAGTTAGCACACCTGCGCCCCAGAACGACCATCGCGCTTACCTTGTAGAAGAAGTTAGCGACGCTCTCGGCGAGACGGCGGTAAGACCAGCGACCGTGGACGAGGACCAGTCTCTGAAGGAAACGGAACTGTCCAATTGCGTAGTCGGAGGACATGACGGCTTGTCGCCCTTCTTCACCGGCGATACCAACCCCGACATCAGCCTCCTGAATCATCGCAACGTCGTTGGCACCGTCGCCAATAGACAACGCCATGATGTCGAGACCATTCTTGACCAGTTGTACGACGGCGGCCTTTTGCGCTGGGCTGACACGGCAGCAGAGCACAGACTTGCATTGCTTGCACAGAATCAAGAAGCGCTGCCTCAGGGCATCGGAGAGTACCAACTTCAGGGACTCGCCGTCAATGATCAGGGCATGGGTGGCCGGCGGGGGTTCATGCACCAGCCGCGCAGCTGCGAGCTCCTCGTCCGAGCCGGTCAGTCCAAAGGTCGCGAGGTGTTGGTCCAATAGCTTGCCAGCCTCCTGGACAGAAGACTCGGGAATATCGAAGAGAATCAGGTCCATGTCGTTCGAGAGCAGATTGCAGGAGAATCCGATGTTGATGGCAGTCTCGACCTTGTCGCCAGTGAGAACCCAGAGCTTGATACCGGCCTGGCCCAGTAGAGCGATCGTGTCCGGCACGCCGTCTTGGAGGCGATCCTCGATAGCTGTGCCTCCAAGAAGGGTGAGGTCTCTTTCAATCCTGTCGGCCACCTCTTCAAGACGGTCCTCTCGGTCAGTCAATGCCTGGGCGGCGAAATCGTGGTCTTTGCTCCACTCTCGGTAAGTATCTTCATCGAGATCCCGTTCTGCCACACAGAGCGTCCGGAGACCCTCACGGGCAAACATTTCCAGGTTCTCTGCGGTTGCCTTGCGGAGTTCCTGCTGTTCGCCGCGAGCCAGACGGGAATAGACCATGCTATCCGCACCTTTGCAGAACAGCTTGATCCGTCCATCAGGCATCCGCACAATGGCGCTCATCCGCTTCCGGGTAGAGTTGAACTCGAGTGTGTTGAGGATCCGATAGGTTCTGTCCTCACCGAGCACATTGACATGGAGGTCGTCGTTGGAGCGGCCCAGAACAGTGAAACCCATGTCTCGGGCTGTGGCGACGAGCGCGGCTTCGTCGGGAGACTGAGCTTTGAATTCAATCTTCGGCGGGTCACCGGGGGTCGTTTCCGTTATGACGGTGTGGCAGAGAGCCAATGCAATCATGAAGTGTTCGAGAGCAGCCTGCTGCACTTCGCCTGACTGACCATTCAAATCCGCCACAAAGTTGGGCGCAATAAATGTGAGATCCTCGTCGTGGAGATACGGGTTGTCGTAAGTTTTCCGGAGCAATCTCAAAGTCTCAGCGCGTGACTCGGCGAGCTCTTGACGTACCCTGGCGGCTTCGGCTTCGACATCAATTCCTTGCCTGCGTCGCATCCCCGCTTCAGCCTCGGTGTAGGCCTCGCCATAGGAAACCCCATTGATGGTGCACTTCTTGAATTCCATCACGTTCTGAGTCAGGGTGCCGGTCTTGTCAGAGAAGATGTACTCGATTTGTCCCAGGTCATCGGAGATATTCCAACTCTTCGGAGTACAGGGGTAGTCGAGCCTCTCATAGTACATGTGAACGTCTGACCAGATGAAAAACGCCTGAATCGACCGGACGATTTCCAGCGTAATATACAGCGAGATCGGCACCAAGTTCTGGAAGAGGATTATAGCAGCCCAGAAGGTGATGAAACCATTCGTTGCAGGATTGCCGCCAATCGAGCCGAACTCGAAGAAGTCCAGAGAATGGCCCCCGTCAGCCCATGTGACTCCTTCGACAATACCGGCAACCAAGCACATGAAGAACAGGATGATGAAGTTGTAGATGACGTTCCAATTCAGATCCCTGGCCATGCGGGCACGTTTGCTGGGGGTGATGCCCGAGTTGAGCATGATCTTGGTCTCCCTCCCTGTAAAAATGACAACCCCGAGAATCCATTCCGTATTCTTCAAGCTACAACCACGCAAAAGCATGTTGTTGATGGTGAGTGGCTCAGCCATGTCGCGAGTGTGACCGGTGGGCTCCCGTGGGTCATGTTGTTGCCACCGAATGACGCCGCTGTAGGAATACAAATTCGGACTGGGCCCCTCGCTGTCGACCACAAATTCGGCGTACTCGCAGTCTTTGGCATGTTTGACTTTGCGCCCCGCTTGGACGGCGTGCCGGACCTTCAAGTTTGTCTCGCCATCAAGGTTTTTCGTCTCCACGTAACATGCGCCATCAGGATCAGAGGTGGACAAGACAACAATGTCGGCAGGAACAGGCTCGTCGTTGTAGATACGAACAAAGTCGCCGACTTTGACGTTCTTCCAGTAGTCTTTCTTGAAACGAGCCGTGTCCGGAACATCCTTCTGGGGGTTAATGATGCTGCCGTAGTCCTTCTTCGGTGGCGGAATGCTCCTTCTTTTTGCAGGGTCTTGCGTCCGGAGCATGGAGGGCGCATTCTCTCCGCCGGCGCCAGGCTCGTCTGCGGTCTCGTAGGACAACGCACTACTCGGAGGGCCCCCGTTGGCGTCGGGTGACAAGCTGGATCGGTAGCCTGGGGACGGGACGGGGGTCATGGCGATGTCGTCGCCATTCTGGCTTTGAGACGAGTGGAAGGATTCATGTTCCGAATAGTGGGAGGTCCGGACGGTGCCCCGTGAGGCGATGGAATTGCCCCTTTGCAAGCCCGGGTGTTCGGCAGCCGCATCCTTTTCCGAACGCTTGGGATGCCCCTTTCGGAGACCCTTCATCGAACGATATGTCGAGACGACAAACCTCGTGCAGGCCTTCTTGAATCGCCTCCAAACGGAGATATCGTCATCCGATGAGTTGACATTTTCCCAGTCCACCAGTCGATAAACAGGCGAATTGTTCAATTCGGTGTCCAGCACCGTGCGGCGCCAATCTTCGACCGCATCTTTGATGGCAGTGACCGTCAGGATGAAGATCAAGGGTACGGATCCAAGGCCCGGATTAGAAGCACCGAAGATCGAGAAAATCTGCAAGGGTCAGATCGGCCGCGAGCTTTCAGTTGCCAGTCAACTTACACTGAGAATAACGATGAACAGAAAGTAGATATTAGCAATATTATGGAATTGAAACCACAAGTTCTTCGGCACGAAACTGAGGGCGGTATACTTCGCGGTCCTGATTTTATTCCTCGAATATTGAGCTTTGATGCGGCCGTCTTCCGCTATCGCTTCGGGTGGGAGAGGTTGATTGACGTAGATCTTGCGTCCCTGCGAATGTTCATGTGTTTGTTGCTCGCCCATAGGGCTCTCATCGGTTATCAAGCCAGTGTTTTTGGGCTCAGAGGGCTTCTCTTCATACGACGATACGTGCACCTTGGGTACCCGCTGGATCAGAGACAACCTTTTCTTTGCTCCGCTCTGGCCAGGTTTCCGGGTTGTGGCCCAGCGCATTCTCTTGACTGGTTTGGAGACATTGGTATTGCTCTCGCCGCTCGTGAAGTGTATTCGCGCCATGGCGCAGGTATGGATGCGGCTCCCTGCAACGGCTCCAATCCGTTACCACGGGGCGGGAGACAAGACTCTGGGATAAGGGATCGACGAGGAGGTACGAATTCGCGAGATCGAGATCCAGGTGCCGTCTGCTATTCTTAGATGTTGACAACGGTCGTCAAGACAGATCGGTCGAGGCGAGCGTTTCGAGTTCCCGCGTTATGAGGCTGGGGGATGGCCCGGAAGAGTCGGCTCACGTCAGCAATCTGAGAAAACGCGCATCATTGAAGGCGGAATGAGAGAAGGCGACAACGACGACGTCGCGCTTAAGACCGGTGTGTGAAAGTATGTCCTCAGTGGTCGAGGGAAAGAGTGATCGAGCGTGAGGATGCGTGTGGAATGGGATGGGTTGCGGGACGGGGCCGATTCGACTCCGTATGTTCGGAGGGTTTCGATGCTGGAAAATGCAGGACAGGGGTGCTGATGGGCCTGTAGCTTGATGAGCAGCTGGTCACCCGGCCCTCTTCCGCCGTCGTCGTCGAAAAGGCGGCCGTCTGCTGTAGTTCGGTGAGATAGACGGGCTGAGAGGAAGAAGCTGGAGGTCGAATAAAGGAAAAGGACAATAAGATGCCAATGCTAGTTGATTCCTTGGAGCGCAGGGGCGGCAGGCGTGCTTCGTTTCAAAAAAAGGGCGCCGCGACTCCGCGAGGTCGATGCTGCGTCTTCTAAACTCCGAGCTTCACCGCGCGCGGATGAACCGTGAGTGTCGTCCGTGAATCTCAGAAATGGAAAAAGGGGAGGTTATTTACGAATTGTTTGAGCATTCAGTTCACGACGGGACTCAATCTCAATTATGATTTTGGGCGATAAAGACAGCGTTCAACCCGCTTACTACAGTGTTTGCCCTATAAGTCAGGCCCGACTTGTGCTCGTTGTTCACGAATCTCTCACCCACCGGGCTACTACCTTCTTTTTTGCTTTGTGCCTACTCGGTATGCTCGTACAGTTCCCGCTGTCCCGAGCCAGCCGGGCGCGAATCGGCTAACGGGCTCAGCGCGAATGCCAACGCTCGATGGGATCAAACGTCCAGGCCTCCAGCCACTCTCCAGCACTCTCTGGGGCTCGAGCTGACCAAGCAGACGGTGCTCCAGCCAAACTCCGCGAGATCTCGTACCCAGATAGCGCAACGCAGGGTCTCGTCTTTTCGCCAGACCCCGAGTGCATTACCGTTATGCAGCGGCGTCGACGCGCCCGTTTCCTCCAAATGGCACTAGTGCGGGGTGAGTAGCTCACGCATAGGCCACCGCGCGATGAGGGAACCGTGCACAATGAGTCCATCCCCATCCTACCGGTTCGAGGGTTCAGATGCGAGGACGGAGGCTGAGCTCGATCAAGGAATCTCGACCACAGGGGACTATTCTTCACACAACAACTCGTAATACTCGCCTTCTGTCATCTCTTCAGCAACGAGCGGTTCGCAAGGGGCACCAGCCAAGTCACCTACCGCCCGAGGTGGTCAGCTCTGCGGCTGAGTCAGCATAAAGAGCTCCCAACTGCGGCAATGGTTGCCAGCTCGGTGATCACACTCATCATGACAAACTTTGTTGAAAGGACAGCGCGGCCTCAACTCGCAAGTGAAGCTGGCTGTGTTTGATCTTCGCAGCATGGTCTCGTCTTGTCGTGACCGTTGTGACCGTCCGGAATTTCTTGACGTGTCCTTGACACGCAGTCTGATCCGATGATGTTTCCACGCCAGGCACCCTCGTTTCCCTCGATACCCTGCACCCAAAAGGTCTCGAAGAGGCAAAAAGCATTTACATGTTTACGCATCAGTAAAGAGGCCGATCGTCGAATGCTCCGCTATCTCATTTCCGAACAAAAATATAAGTCCAAATCATGTCTCGACGTACGCGCATGTTTTTCCATGGCTCGGGCTGCTTCGTACACGAGCCTGTTGTCCCGGAGCATGCGCTGTAAACAATGATTAGCAGCTGCGAGTTCGAATCTGAAGCCGAAACGCTCGTACCTCGTGATATGACTGTGACCTGTTCTGCTGCGCTTTCAGTCGAACTTTCTCAACTCTGTTTCGTGAGCCAAAGCATCGGTTCGTAACGCAGCCCGCATGGAGCGCGCGTCGACGCCACATCATGCAATATTCAGCAGAGTTACTGTTTGTTGCAAGCACTCTAACCGAGCTTTGCCAGAAGTTGGGTCCCACGAAGGACGATGCTGCTCCGCGTGGAGGCCGTTCTTCCAGTTCGTAATCATGGTGGATGGCGGGCGACGAGACTTCTGACAACTGAGCCAAAGTCAAAGAAGAAGGGATCCAGAACGGGCAAATAAAGCAGGGGTACAGTTTTCAAGGTAGGATTCAAGAGACTCGGAAAGATACCTGGTATACCTCGTAAATCCTGGAGATTGTCCGACATTGATGCCAGCTATGTCACTGGCAATTCAAGCGAGCATGTCGACAGGACAGGGTCGCTGTCATGCGGAGGATTATATTAGGACAGAGCATGATAAAAAGTGGTAGGTAATAGAAGGACACCTTCAACCGCTGTGTACTAAGAACAGCGATGGGCATGGTAGAAGAATGCACATCTGAATCGTATCTCAAAAGCGTCGAGTCGGAATGGGGGTTTTACATATCTGGACAGTTATAGGTTTGGGTACATGATACGAGGTAGTCTCCCGGAGATAGAGAACAAACGAATTTTAAGATAGTCCGTCCTCCGTACTGCTGTGGCGTTCAATTGCTCGTGAAATCTGCGGAGTCCGCGTCAGCAAAGTTCAAGGAGCCCGTCACCGACTCGTGGAAGTCAAGGATTAGGATTTTCAAGGAGAGAGGAGCCACGCAGCTCAACCGAGAAAGCTGTACTTCCTAAGGGGCCATCGGTTCATCGTCCTCTGGTAATTGCTGGCGGGGAAAGCGCACTCGGCACCAAAATATTTCAATTTCTCGGCCAAGGACACAATGCAGAAGGCACAAAATGATCTGCAGGAGGGATGCCCCTAGCTGTGTGGAGCAGCGAGCCACTAGAGCGTGCGAAGATTAGCAGCGATGTGCGTTCAGGGAATGTTCCCTGGCATCTCAAATTGCCATTTTGGCGCCCTGTGTGCCTGTTCTTTTTTAGGCGCACTAGCCACAGCAACCTCCGAGCCAGCCGGATAAGGACTATCTCGCTTGCGAAGACCCTCGATGCGGAGCGCGTCAGCTCCGAGATGATCGAAATCGACGAAACACCCGCTGTACGAGGTACCTAGTATTGCACATAAAGTCCATCACTCAGATACTGGGTTGAGGCGGCGGCAGAGATCGACGGCATCGTAGACAACGCACGGAAGAGCCTGTTGTGACGGGCTGCGACGGACAGAACGTCCGCCTTCCTGCACTGATATGCGACCTGAACTTTTAGCAATCGATATCGTGTCGGATCTTTGGAGGCCCGAGGCTGCATCTGCTTTGCATACGAGGTGCACATGCACTCCACTGCAACGCATCAATGATGTTATCAGTCAACCTTTTCTGGCTGTGCCAATCAGAGTATCCACAGCAAAGCATGACGCGAGGGCCGAATAAGCGTTGTCGAATTCGTTAGCTTGGTCCGGGTAGGCCTTTCATGGAAGTCCCTCGTGTCTCAGGTCCAAGCGACCAGGGTTGTGCATGTGGCGGCCTTGTATGTGGCGAGAACGTCGCTCGAGCCCAGAGGCTGTCTTCTGCGATTCAAATCGTCATTGCAGGTCGAAAAGACAGATGAAACAACAATGCTGCAGACCGGAAATAAACTGCTTGAAGACCGGATCTGAGTGACCCTGCATGCAAGTCTCAGACTGTCGGGATGTGCGACCAGGAGGTTCAGAGACCCACTTCTTATACGCGTGTTCGCATCCTGTTAACGACAACGTCGTCGCCAAACATCTTTATTGGTTTGGCTCCTGGGACACCGCCAGCTCAGACCGCTTTTGAGAGTGCTGAACTTCTTTGCGCAACGGAGTAACGGGGCAATGGGCACACGTCAGGTAGCGCTATGCGCGGAGTTATGGTGCCGCACGAGGCAGGTCGCTGTCGTAAGAATCGTCAAGAACGGTCCGACGGGCGATAAGTTGTTGATACTCCGTACTTCTCGACTAGTAATCCTATAGCCGATATCAGCGGGTATATGAGCTAGCGAAATACCATGTTCGCAGGAGTAGAAATGGATATTTTCTGGGAGGTTTGCAAGCGGAAGAAGCAGGAAGTGGATACGGAGTACATGAGTTCAAAGCGACCACCAGACACTTGACTAGTACTGTGTAGGCGTAGTTTCCGGTAAGGCTTGTGCAATTCTGGGTAGCGAGACAACGCCATTGACCCTTTACGTGGCCGGGATCACCAAACAAGGCACATGGGCTACGGGGTTCTTCCGTACCCAGTTACCCAGACGACTGGGTTGTCCCTGATCAACCCACAACGACGTCGATAACAGGCAACAGATGGCCGACGCCGAGTTCGTTACTCTGTTCGAGAATAGTTATGAGTGCGTCAATGGCGTCCGGATATGACCTAGTCCTCGAGCGACGCCTCGCGCAGTCTCGAGCTCGAGGCCACGCAGTAAAGGCCTCCCCGACTTATGCATGCCGGACTCCATTGTAATATTCGTGCGTGATTAGGCGCACTCACGGGACGATGCGGTGGTGACAATGGAGCTTTGCACCGACTCGGACACAAGCCGGAAGGTTATGAGCTGAGTCTTTGCTTGGCCTATCTATAGCTTGCCAGCAGAAAGAGCTTGAAAACTTTGATTGGCAGCGGTGGCAGTAGTGAGTAGTTGAGCGCGACTCCGAACGACCGCTTCTTTATGTGAAATCCGCAGAGGAAGGCTCAAGTGATCCGCCGGAGTGACAGACAAGCCGAGCCAGCATGACGAGTTAAGCAGCGCAGTGCCTGAATGGCGTCTCACAAGTGGTTCAAATGGGGACGGGGCCACTCGAGGAGCGGCTTTTGGATTATTTTCCAGCGGGTTCCTGGCCTATCGTTGGTGTCGTTTCGAATTGCGCATCACCTAACGCACTCTACTTTGTCCACCGCCCGCTAACTGGATCCCCTGCACGCAAGTCCGAGTCTCCCTTTCAATCACAGCCATCCTGCTTTGCTGCACCGCGACCCAGCGACACCATCACTCGCTCCCTCACCAAACACTTCACCTCACCTCTCTGCTGTACCACTACTCTTGGCCTTCTTTCAACGACGTTCTTTTATCTCAGCTCGAGCATCACAGCATGCAAATTTGATGGCATCGCCTCTGTAGCGACATTGATTCTCCCCAGCCCTCGCCCCGGAAACAACACCTTCAGCTTCGCTGCTGTGTTGAGACATCCCTCACCACCATCACCCCCGATTCAATCTCCCGCCCAATCTACTTCACTTCAACGTCCCTCGTTCCGACTCGACGATGCCGTCGATCTAATCGCCGACTCCTTCTCTTCCTCGCTCGCTTCATCTGTACCACAACTCACCGGAATAAAAGTTGTTGTTTGTATTGAAAATACGATCGTTCTGTTTGGAAAGGCATCACACATAATTACACCAGCTTCGGTCGCGACCACTTCGTTCCACCGGGACGTGCCTTCTCAGGCCGCCTGAGTTTAATATTTTCGAACCAGTCTCCTCAGTGCCCCGACACACAATGGCACCTTCTCCGCCTCGATTGCGAATCCTCTCAGGTGAGCATGACATTTGCTGACCCTACCCTTTCCTGCTTCGAGCAGGTACCCGCGAGCACGATTGGAGTTTTGGCTTCTCCCCTTTTTTTGTTTCCTTCTCTCCTTGCCGCCGAATCCACTTGAGATGAGTCGAGAGCTGAGACGTTGGTGCATAGTGGGTGGGAATGCAGTGTCTGCCTTCCTGTCATGGCGCCTGCAGGCTACCAACGCCTGCGACGTGACGCTGGTCTGGAAAGCCAACTACCAGACCGTTGCACAATATGGCGTCTCCTTCAAGTGAGTATCCCGACTGCACGAGAGTAGTTGCGCGCCGCTGACTTGGCCAGGTCTCAACTCTACGGAAATGAACGATTTAAGCCCAGGTTTGGTACGTCGCGCAAAGTCTTCCCTCCAAGGACGCAACTGACTCCTTCACAGTCGTCCAGAGCCCTGAAGACGCCGCGAACCAGCAAGCGGCCTTCGACTACGTCCTCCTCTGTGTCAAAGCCCTTCCTGACGTCTACAATCTCGCCGACATCATTCAATCGGTCGTCACTCCTCAGCATACATGTATCCTTGTCAATACTACAAACACGTTGGGGGTAGAGAAACAGCTCGAGGACCGGTTTCCCACGAACGTCGTCCTTTCTCTTGTCTCTGGTGCCGATCTGACACAGCTGGGATCAAGCGAGTTTGAACACAGCGGATCTACAGAAATTTGGGTCGGCCCGGCAAGCAAGAATTCTGCGATACCGGAGTCGATCCAAAGGGACATGTCAGAAGCTTTAGCCATGACTCTGACAACGGCCCAGGTCGACTGCAAAGTTTCTGCAAATATAAAGCAACAGCAGTTTGAAAGAATGATAGGGTTCGTACCGCCACGCCGCCTTCCATTTTCAGAGACACTAACATCTGCCTAGGCCCATCGCCTTTCATCCTGCGAGCGTCCTCTTTGAGACCCCAGTCCTGTCGGACCTGATTCGATTACCCGGCGTCCACGATCTTATATCAGATGTGATTGCCGAGCTGATTGAGACTGCCATCAGCCAAGACTGCACATTCCCGAGCGGCTTCAAAGACACCACGATCCAGTCTATGATCAGCTCCTCGAGTCAAGACCCCAGCACCATGTACCAGGACTTTACAGCAAGGCGTCCAATGGAAGTCGAGACATACCTTGGTTCTCCGGTGGAACTGGCGAAGGCCGCAGGCCTCAAAACCCCCCGACTCTCGACTCTGTATGCCATGCTACGACACGTTAACACTGTCAACAAAGACCGCCCCCTCGCTTCATCAGCTCCGGGAATCATGCCACAATCCCCAACAACCATTCAACCACCCCCACGAACCATGTCCCTGGCGAATCCTCCTCCACCCCGACAGCCAAATGGACTGCCCAACGGGGCTCCCAGGCCAATGCGCGGACCTCCCATGGGCCCTCCAATGGGCCCGCCGGGCAGACGCGGGCCTCCACCAGTCAATGGCTTCCGTGGACCACCGAACAGCTACCCGCCTCGGGGCCCTAGCCAAATGCAACGCCGACCGTCATATGACGAAACGAACCTGGATGAATTCAGTCACGTTGTACTTTACGATGAACTGCCAGACGGTGATGTGGCTGCTACCCTCCCGGAGAACGGAGGGCCTTCTGCGGTCGCGCTGCGAGAACGAGAACTCATGCTACGGGAGAGGGAGCTCCAGTTGAGGCAGCAAGAAATGGCGATGAGAAGTCGGGGTGGCGGCGGCGGAGGCGGTGGTAGAAGGCCCTCGCACAACCGTCATCAGGACTTTGACGACGACGATGACGACGACGACTACTTTGATCCTATGCAATCCCGGGGCCCCGCTATGCCGCCGATTGACCCTGACAATTTTGACATGATGAGCGTCACGTCCAGGCGGACCAAGCGGACGACCAGCCAAAACCAACTTCGGAAGGATGCCTTCGGGAACGGTGGTGGCATGCGGCCGGGCTCTTACGGACGCCCCAACCCCAACAGGCATCGAACCAGCGCCCAGCTCTTGTCCGATATGCCAATGCTGGGGGAGAACATTCTGAACAATCCAATGATGGGATTCTCGTCCAACCGGTACGGCTCGGTAGATCGAAAAGAAATGGCCGACGAATCCCGTGCCAATTCCCTGACGGCGAGTCGTCTGCAGGAATTGGGCGGTGTCAACGGAGGTCCATACCCTGCCCCGCCTAGTAGACGGACGAGTCGCTCGCCTGGTAACCCGTTTGGGCCACCAGGACGAGTGCCAAACCGGCCATCGCCACCGAATGATCCTTACATGCAGTCCGGCCCCCGCCCCAATGGCAGGCCGTCACCACCAGGAGGGATGCCAGCGCCAGTCCCGAGGTACCCTCCGAGTCAAGCTAACATGATGCCTCCGCACCAGATGGAACAGGCTGGGGTGAGCAAACCTTTCCCACCACCAAAACCGCCGGTCAAGAGTCTGACTGGGAGTGCCAGTGCTAGCGCCGGTAGTGGCGACAGCGGAAGTGCCAATATCGATTCGGAACCATCGGCGCACAGCAGTACAAGCAGCTTCGCGCCTCGACAAATGCTGAGCATGCGGTAGCGAGTCCTAGGCGCGCGTTGTGCCAAGCGGCACTGGTCTGTCGATTTTGCAAGCACTTTGGCGAACCGCACGACGAGGACTCGACCTTTCGGCACAGTATCGCATATACGATTGGTTCTTCCTATTCCACATATATTTTAATGATTGGTTCACGCAATTCTTATGACGAGATGGGCAGCGACTGTCCGTCACTTCAGCAAAAAGTACCTGAGGCGACTCTTTGGGGGACTGGCACCCGGTTGAACGGAGATGTTGAAACATTCGACTTTTGCTCTTTCCAGTACATACAGCATTGCAGGAGAAAGGGCTCCCTTTTTTGCACATGAACTGTTGCGCGACAAAAGTGGCGCGGATGGCTGAGGCATGGAAATCAACTAAAGACCATGTCAAGGCTTGTCGTGTGTCTCCCTTGTGCTTCGGTTGGAGAGGGATTTTTGTATTGCATACATTGGGAAGATACACTTTCAGGCACGAACACGATGGGACCGAAAATGAATAATCAAACTATGCTAGATTTCTGCTTCTCACATCAGGAGCCGGACAGGGGGGAGGGAGACAGACAACAAGAGGTTGCAGCAGGATCGCAACCAGGGCAGGAGTGACGGCAAGCAGGTAATAAGCAGAGGCAAGCACAGATCGGCGGAAGGACCCATAGTGAAGTGACAACCAATCTGTACATCAAGCTCAGTCTACCTCTTACTTACCGCGACAGCATTCCTGAGGTGACTTGAGCCGCTCTGTCTACGTCCGATTCCAATTCAGAGGACATCCGACGACAAGCTGAATGCCCGAAGGACATCCTTAAGCCGCCGCAAGGCTAGGTACATAGATCAGTGGATTACCTCACTCGCGCTCCCTGCCACCAGCTGGGAGGAAGAACATTCGCACTCGCTGGCAACGTGTTTTTTCCTCTTCTCGTCGGCACTGGTGGTCACGTGTGGTCACGTGCGCCAAGCTTGGCGAAGACCTTGTCTTTCTGTTTACCGCACAGACAATTGTGAATCACAACTGTTAGTTCTGCTCGTTCAACAGTTCTTCTGCCTGGGCTATTCGAGACTTACCCTACTGCAGTCGTCGTGCGAGACCAACACCCGAGCGCGTCAAAGGCTTGGATGGAGGGTTGCAGCGTGACGAGACTGAAAGGGCGGTTGGTGAACAGCACATGCCTGCATCGATCCGTTGCTTTGGTGACGACGAGTCTGAAATGCGAGATTGATGCAACTTGTTGTACGCGAGCTGCTCAGCTGCCATTCTGATGCTGGCCGGCCTGGAGCAGATGCACGTTTTGTGCTCATGAAACCAACAGATGAATCCAACCAGTCGCCGCTACTGCTGTAACACGACACGGATCATCTGAGGAACCAGTTCGGCATGACGGCGGTGATGGCACGTCAGTTCCTGGTGTTTCACATATCCGGAACCACAGACGATCACTACCACATGGGATGCTACACGGGGTGGATGCTGCGTTACGGAAGCCACTTGCTTCGGGGCTCCGTGGGCTCTACAGCGAATTGACTTCTGTGGTAGGTACCTTCCGTGCGACTTCGATATGTTGATTCAGATTTGTCGCTCACCAAGCACGTTCTGTTCCACGTGGCTTTGACACTACCTGAAGTGCCCCCATCCGAATGCATGCACTCCACTACGATATCCGCATGAGCTTGTAGCCTGTTTCAGCTTGTGTCTACCATCGACGTGAAGACCGATCTTGATGGAAGGGGAGGTTCTGCGCTGTCACATTTACCACCATGCCACGGCCCCTTCGCGCAAGAATGTCTTCGCTAAAATTTGCAACTCTCAAATCAACCCAACTTCGTCTTCTAGGACCATTAGTATCTAATCAAAAGCTTGTGTAAGCGGCACAGCAGGCATCTGAATCGGTGAGACTGACTCTGCTGTCAACTGGGCGTTGCTCGGCTGGATGTAGCTACGACTCGCCTTTCTGCCAAAGTCGGCGTGCAATATCCTGGACCTATCCTAACTCAATCAAGCGACAATCGAGCACTGCATCAAACCACGACTTGATGAAATCGTTATGCTACGCTGCCTCCTCACTTTCCTCCCTCACTTCGCGGTGGGATGGCCGAATGTGGCCATAAGCCGGGATCTTGAGCATCTTATTAACTCGCTCTTATAGATCCCACCGACTGCGCTGAGCGGGTTGTTCTGTCGAGTTGTGGACAAAGCTGTTAAGCTAACGACCCCATCTCCTGCGATCTAGATCTCCACAGGATCAAGGGGATGACTTCTGCTCTCCCAGTGACGTCTACAAACCCCATGCCTCAAGCGGATGTTCTATCAAGTTCTCATGTCACATTCGGGAGCGCATCTGGCTTGTTTGTGGTCTCTCGAATTCTACCGTATACTGGTACTGTCCATTAATGATAGCTATTCTCCACTTGGGACCAGCGTTGCACAGTCGACTTGCTTCGAGCCGACAAGTACCAAATATGACGCAGCGCATAGATCCTGCCTGCAAGGTTCTGCAGGTATTAGACGTGTGGACAGTCCGTGTGAACCGGCTTGCAACGTTCGAGACCACAAGACGTATCCAAGCGCAGCCGCACACTGAGTCCAGACATCGCACCAAGACGGGCTATTGGGCCCTCACATGGCGTGCTCAACTTCGTTGAGTTCTACACGACCTACAGACGATAATCGGGACGGTATCTCGTTCCGCCTGTCCCTATACCCCTCCAATGTATGAAGCACGAGAAATTTATGCTAACGGCCATTACCACAACAGGCAAAGTTTACCTTCTCTTTCGGGCCACAGCTACCCCCACAGACTGCTCTACCGAACAAGGTACTCATCTCATTGGCAGCCTTGTCCTGCCGAGACACCTCCACAGCCCAACTTCGAGCAGTTCGAGGCGAGGGCGTCCTGTGCGGATGTCACCAAAGTGACTACTACTCCAGTGACTAAGCGATGCAAGGACCGCTACCGCAGCATAGTCACTGGCAGTACGAGCCAGTAACTCGTCTTTCCTGACTCAGACTACTGCAGAGACGAATCGAAGATAGGATCCAGCAGCGATAGTGGACGGCTTGACTTGTACTTCAGCGTCCACGCCAGAGTCATCCTCGGCCCTAGCAAAGATCCTTACGGAATTCCTCAGTCAGCACTACTTGTTCCACCACCAAAGCACAGGCTGGGGTCGGGCTCTTCGGCGATGATCTGTGTCAATCCAATGATAGCAAGCATTCTTGCTCGGTTCCGGTCCATGTGATATCCCACATTCTAGACCGAAATGGCTGTCGAAATGCCGTTTGGGTGCAGAGTATCCTTCGACAAATCTCCACCTTTTGTCAACAGTCTACGCAGCGCCTCGTCATCCTGACGGGCCCCGCCAACACGCTAGACGACTCGCTAGCGAAGATATATTCATAAAGATTTGGTTCATCTCCAAATCCTTGGCTGCGATCTGCAGCCAGCACGATGGACTCTCAGCATCGACTTCAGATCGACACATACAAGTCGTGGCCCGTTCTCCCTTATGACTTGGGCCATGCGGACCTAACAGATACCGCGGGCACCGCCTTCGGCACCGTCACTGGCATGCACAGTGACACCTCGAGCGTACTCACATATGGAGATGTTGAGCCTTTTGACCCCGACAAAATGGAGAAATTTCTTATGGATGTGGTAATTTCCCTCCACTGCCCTACCAAACACTCTCCAGGCTGATGGTTGCTTTCGAGGTTGACCCAAATTACGAGAGGAGCACCCCGTCAAGCTTTGCCGCCTTCCATGGGAGTATGGACCCAAGTGGCACTCTAACACCTATCGCGAAGAGAGGGACAAAGGCCGCATCCGATCATGGTTCGCCTCTGCCAGACATGATGATGGACATTTCAGGAGAAGTACGCAGACCCCACGACGCCCACTAACTCCATCCGTTAACATCCTCTTCAGCGCCGACGTGCACAAAATCGTGCTGCTCAGCGCGCACACCGGGAACGGCAGAAACGCTATGTTGCCCAACTGGAGAAGAGGTTCTTCGCCCTCCAGGCAAACTACAACCATTTGGACGAGAAATACAAGGCCGTGCAGAAGGAGTACGAGGCCTTGATCAGCTTCGTGCGGTCTCAGCAGACGCCGGCGGATTCGCCCCTCTTAAGAACAAGCTCGGAACCCATCCTGGCCTTCTCCTCCCCGGACCTCCAACCGTTCAGTGAGTTCTCACTGTGCGAGCAAGAGCTCGATCGCGTGCTGGCATTTCGGGTTGACGAAACACCTTCGCCAAAACTGCAAGACCCTTGAAGCGACGGTTACATCGCATTCGGCCGTATGCGGCCCTTTGCTCCATGCTCGATCGACCGCTGGCATAAGCCCGCGAAGTGCAGCAGTTGACTACATTGTGCATTCACCTATTCTAGGAGGACTGTTAGACGGAGGTAGTTCTGCTTACTCCAGCAGATAGCTGCTATCTGCGGGAACTAGCCGCGGACCCTGCATATCCAGTTGAGATCTGTGGCAGTGATTCTGACATCCGACATGGCGTCACGATCCTGATTGCCCGATGGTTAGCACAAACGGGAACCTGCGTTGCCGCATCAATCACCCGAAGAGGAGTCGACGCGGACTAAAGGCTAGGCACTGTCACTGCCTCGTGGGAATTCCCGGGGGACTACTACCCTATCTGGAAGGACCTTGAGAGACCTCAACGCTTCATCAGCTTGCATTGCACGAAGCAACATGTTGGGCACATGAACGGGACTCACCAGAGCCTGGTCCTTGTGTTGAGGCCCGGTGTGCCATTCGATTGGCGTCACCACTGTCCAATATCTTTGGCCGTACCCTGTTCTTATCTCAAGCAGTGGTCCAAACTGAAAAGCCATCCATCCATCTACGCGACATGTGCTACGACTGGGGGGTCCACAACGCCGGCCAGACGGACAAGAGAAAAAGACGAAAGGGTCTGGAGAATTGGTCCTAGGCCGGCTCAAGCATCATGCAGGGTCCAGCCACGATACGACGGAGACTAGAGAACCCACACGATCTTAGATGTCGAATGTGGCAGGCGTCTGGGCTCTTGACCCATTGGACCTGGGAACGGTCACCGGTGAAGCATAGCATCTTCCTCCCCCACACCTCACGCCTTTCGCGAGCACATACCGAGGTGTTTAGACGGCTCCTTCGCGACTGGAACAGTACATACCCATCCACCATGACCCCTAAATGCTAAGCTACATGGCTTAGCTCACTAAGTTAACTCTGCGCAACGATGATCCGTCGGCCGGGCATTGACTGTCAATGGGCGATAGACATACAGGCAAAACAGCCTGAACGGAACCAGGAGCGGGAAGCTCTCTTCCAGCAATGAGGGCAGAGAGGACTCTTAAGATGTCGTTATCACCAGCCATGCGAGAACGCGAGTAGGACAGATACTGAGGTAAACCGTCACAGCCACAATACGAGAACAAGTAAGAGTGTGGAGTAGCGTAGACTTGCCCGCGTACAGTACGAGATGTAATTAGTTACCTATGGCGCGGTGAGGTGGAGGTGAAGGTGAAGGTCATCGGGAGAACCATCTGGCGTGCCACGAAAGTAACTGTGATCTATCCAATTCAATCCAATCCAACCACGTAGGAGCTCGTACAGGATAACTACTTCCACTACTTAGTATTCCAGCAACAAAAGTCCACACATACACACATGGCCTTGTTGTCAACTCTGTCTCTCCGTCTCCTGTATATATATACACTGGAGCTGGACTGGAGTAGACCATTCGAGTCCTCTGTTGCACACTTTGTCGTGGCACTGTTCTGTAAGACGGGATTGACTTACGGCTAAGACTAATTATGGCTTCTGGCTTCCGACTTCTGGCTTACCTGTACTCATGTCGAGGCTAGTATTATCCTTCTGTTGAAGGTACTTGGATGGAGGGCTTTTCTCTCGCCCATCCAGCTCGGCCGGAGGACCCGAATCAGAAGTATCGATGGGATTGAACAGCATCAGTATCGGCAATAGTACAGTTCTTTGACGGTATAGTATAGGATATGATACATCATGTCTAGCTGGCGTTAGGACTGGGTCATATCATCCAGCCTTGGTCTACGATAAGGAGTCTTACCTTTTCATTTCTGACCCCCAGTGTCCCTCTCGACCCGATACCCAACCTGGGAGCATTGCAATATAATCCATCTCCACCTTGAAAGTCCTGCTTTAGGTTGGATGTCCCCATAATCGGTCGTCTGCCTCCTCGACCGACGCTGGTTATCCCCTCCTCAAGAACCCACCCAACCCCACCTGACTCTGCATACTCAGCAAACTATCCGCGCGTTGGAACACATCTCCCTTGAAGAAACTATCTCCGTACGCTGAGGCCGGCGTACTCGGGATCATTGTCGCCGTCGTTGGCGTGAGCAGTGCGGAGGAAAACGAGGATGCACTCGTCGGCGTAGGCAGGGCTGATGAACTACCTCCGGCTGCGCTGGTGGTGGGTAGTGTAGCCTGAGCAGCGGGGCCAAGTGCCGCGGAGAGGGGTGTCGCCGGCAGAGGAACGGAGACGGGGCTGATCCCATTGACAGTTGCACCGCTAGCAACGCTTGTCGACGATGCGGCGGGAATGACCATGCCGTTGAGCATTTTTGTCGCCGTGTTAGGGGCGTTGCCACTGCCTGACCCAGGTACGGGCGGTACGGGGACAAGCGGCGGCGGAAACGGGCTCTGCAGCGGATAGTTCGAGATCGTGGAAGCTGCCGAATTGAGCGGGTAGACCGACACATTAGCGCCATTCCCCATGTTCGTTCCCATGACGCTGTTATATCCGTTACTATTCACCACGCCACTGGGTGGTTGACCTGAGTTCGACGCGCTGAAGACACTCGGCGGCGGCATTGCTGCAGCTGCACTGTCTGTCAAATACCTCCAGGGACTCGTCTCTATCAAGCGGCCCGCCTCACGACTGGCCTTCTGCACAGGCCTGAGCATGGTAATCAGCTCCTGCGACAGGAGTTTAAATGACTTGGCAATTCGCATTTCCGTCAAAAGTTCGATAAAGCCCATGAGGAAATTCTTGCACAAGAGCCACAGCGAAGGATCGTTTCGACCGGTGCCCGCAACCACGTGGAAACTGGGATCCTTGAGACGCATGTTGACCAGTCTAATCTGTAAGGCCTCGCTGACGTCGATACACAGTTTGCAGCGGTATACAAGGGTCGACCAGAGATCGTGCACCGCCTTGGGCTGCCGATTCTCCTCCGCCGCCTCGAGACAGCGCAGGAATTGTGCTTTGGCAACTGGGATAGTCCGCAGCGCAGCATCATACGCCCTTGTTAGAGCGAGGAAGATCTGCTCGAAAACGGCTTCTTCTTGCGAATCGGTCATGCCTGTGGAGGGATTGACGCGGGCGACATACGAGTTCGCAGGCGGCAGACTGAAAACCTCGGCCGATCGGGGAGTGCTCGCCACAGAAGACGAACCCAGTCCGTTGATCATCCCGGCAGTCCGCGAACTCGATCGTGACCTCAACCCAGAACTCGAGGTCGAATTCAGGGTGCCACTGTTTGAAAAAGTCGCGGACGTGCCAGTCAGAATCCCTCCATTCAAAGTGGTTCCGGTCAAGTGGATCGGCGTTGGAAGTGGAGGTTGCACAGGATTCGGTTGATAAGCCGGGACGTTTTCAACCACTGGATGTTGAATGGCCGTGTCACTCCGCAATCTCCCAGCTTGTCTGGAGACCAAGTTTCTGTCTCGGGATGGGGTCACGGATCTTACCAGCTGCAAAGGACTGGTATACTCCTCGGGGATTGTCTGGATGGGATGCGCGTTTCCGCTTGACATCTGTCTTCTATGACCCAGACCTTGTGTGACTCTGACATCTGCCCCGAAGCTCTCAATGGCATTTCTGACTTCAATCATGCTTCCGTACAGTAGAAGCATGAGTGTCCGGACGTATCGAGCATCGGTCCCGGCGACGATTTTCTTGACGTTATCCTGCAGCTGTGCGGTTACGTGGGTATACGCCATGATACAGGTAGCACAATCCCTGCGGACGGTGTCCTCAATCTTTTCAACTGCGTCATGATCTGCCGTGTCCAATATGTCAGCTTGTTCCAAGGCTTCATTGAGTCGGTCGACGTGCGTCGAAGCATTGAAAAAGGTGAACTCCAGCGTACTCCTCCGTACGTCCTTCCCTCGGATGGCGGCAATGAGGCCCGAGATTTGTGGATGGATCTGGTAAAGGGCATACAGGATACCTTTGGCACCTTCGATGACGGGATTGTTCCATTCGGGCTCAACCTTGTGTTCAGGCAGACTGGAGAGCCGTTTCACAAAAGCGAGCCGATGTCTCCTGGGGTCGCGTGGACTGCTGGGACTCGACGAGCTGTTCCCACCAGGGGAAGACATTGCGCCGTTCCTTTTCAGAACGGAGCCGTGACTGAATCCTCGGAGGTGACTGTTCCGATTGACCTTGAGTTCGTCAATACTGTCCAATTCAGGCCTCTCCTTCCGAAGCATGCCCATTCTCTTTTGTCGGGCCGCGGCAGATGCTTGTAAGACGCTTTCGCTGTTGCTCCGATTCCTTTCGTTGTTCTGACTGATCAGAGGGGCTATCCCGGGCCGTCGAAGTGCTATGGACGGTGCTCCAGACGCCATACGAAAGTGCGAGCGAGTTGGTACCGGCGGTGGATTGGCAATCGCCTGGATAGGCGATGACTTGTTGCCTTCCGATGCAGGCTCGACACTGTTAGTGCTCGGTATGACGGGGAATCTGCTGCTGAGAGACCGTTTGAGAGGTTTTGGCGTCGTCTCCATTGGACTCTCATCGATTTGTAGAGATAGCTCGACATCAACAGGTGTGACGACTGGATGCGCTTCCCTCAGATAGCGTTTGATCTCGCGGGTGATAGCCGTCTCCCTCTCGTGGTCCGTCATTTCCGAGAAGGAGACTTCGGATTCCTTCGCCTCAACAATCTTCTTCAACTTGAAGCGCAAAGGGTTCTCGGCGATCTTCAATATCTGGAGTTTGGTCATTTCGCACAGCTCGGTCGGCAAATCCTCCACGCGGTTGTGTACTATTGAGAAGACTCGCAAGGACTTGAGATTCTTGATGTCGCCGGATATCTTGCGGACCTTGTTCCGACTAATATCCAGAATCTCCAGTTGATTGAGCTTGTATACTCCGCGCGGGATCTCCCTAAACACGTTCGATCGTATATTGAGATATCTCAGGTGCGAGCATTCGGAGAATCGCAGGGGGATGTGCCAGATCTGATTGTGCGATAACGAGAGCCTTTCCACCTCGGTCTTGATCAGATCGACGACACTCTCTGGTAATCTTGCGATATTGGAGTGGCCCAGATCCAAGGTGAGCTTTGGCTTGACCACCTCACTGACCGCCTCACTCCCCGCGAGGGCATGTTCCGTATCTTGCCTGGCGTCGGCGACTTTCCTCCTGAATAGCTCGGTGGTATCCTCGAGTGACAACAGAAGTGGCTCACGACCATTGGTCATCTGCGTGGCAGGCTTCTCGTCCGCCTGGGGAAGTGTGTCATCCAAATTTGAAGTGGAGCCTCCTCTTTCTCCATTCAACCTAGTATTCTCGCTGACTGCCCGAGGTCGATCGTTGTCTTCATTCCGAAATGGCCGGCCTAGCCGGGAGGCGTCTTCAGGACGTAGCATGGTGCGTGAGGGAGGGTTGATGATGAGAGCGAGATCGGGCTCCATGATTTGGGACAGATTGGTATCTCTGAACCCAAGAGCAGAAGAAGTATCAATGGCCAGCATCGGGAATGAGATTGATGCGGGAGGATTGCGACCGGCGCATCCACAGCATCGTCGAGGGAATTGTGGCGGAGGAAGGGAGCAGGCGAGGGCGTTGCTCGTCCACCATGCACTTGTCAGATTGTGAAATTCCCCCGCAGTCTGGATTTTATTTCGTGACGCTTGGACGGGGCCAGTCTCGTGGTGCGGGCTATCGCCGGGTCTTGTGATCGGTTTGCATTGTCATGAGGCGAGGGGCGAGTGAGGTGAGGCGTAGGACAAAGGGACCGTGACTGTCAATTGCAGAGGGAGGGTAATCAGTGTGCCCCCGAAGCCTGTTGAAGCGGTATGATGTGACGGAGACTGTGATGAGGACCAAATTGTTGCCGCCGGTCACTCCAGTGTGTCGGTGTGCTCAAATCAGTTGTCTCTCATCGATGCTTTGGCGCCGCGTCTGAAGAAGTTTGGGCACAAATGACCAAAGAGGTTAGCGTCCAGGAACCGGACCAGGAACAGGCAAGGCTCCGGTGTTCCTGCAGCACGAGGCTGACAAGGCTGATATGAATGTCGCCACCCATCTGATGGCTTTGTCTTCTTATGTCTATGTCCCTATGTGCTGATCCTTAGCCGACCTCTTGTTGAGAGCCGTCCTCCATCAGCCTCGTCTCCGTCCCATAGCCATGCAGCCCGCCATCTAAGATCCATTGCTCATTGTCCTCGTTGTCATCCTGCACTCTTCGCCAGACACTCTTTCTCTCCGCCGCCCGGCCTTTTCCTTTGTCTGTTTCGACGTCCTCAGGCGCCTTCCATACTGGCCGGATCAGCTTCCCAGTATCCAGGAGGGGGTTATTGCTAAATGCGCCTTTCTTCCTGTCCAAGTTCAAATTCAAATGCTGATCTTCCATCTCTTCATCTTCCTCCTGATCTGCCTGCTCTGCTACCAGAGGAGCCGCTTTTTCCTGCCCATAAGTCTTCACCAGCTTCCCATTCTTGATGCTCATGCTCATCACCGTCCGCTTCTTCTCCCACTCTGGCCGATTTGCCTCCTCCAGCTCCCGAAGGTACTTCTGTTGCTTCTTCAGCGCCGCAGCTCGCTGGACAGGGCTCATCCACTGCGTCGTTCCAGGAGTGAGCGTAGCATCGTAGTCGGCAGCTTCATCGTGCACACGAGTCCGTTGAGCGTTTTCACGCTGGAATGCCAGTAGCTTGTCTCGATGAGCTCGTGCCCGCGCTGCCGCAGACGACGCTTCGTCTCCCGAGGCGCTGTCCGGCGTTGAGCCACCGAAGATGGGTGTTCCACGTCCAGATTGAGATTGGCCGGCGTTGTGAACAGCCATCTTCTCAATTCCACGTTCTTCTTTGAGCGCCTTGATCATGCTGTTGACCTGCTCTTTGCTTAGTATCGGTGAATCACAGAACGAGCACGGCTGCAGTCCCTCGAGCGCGCAGATGATCTTGCCGCAGTTGAGACAGTTCGGTGCCGTTGCAAAGAGCGGGTGTATCGAAGCATTGCAGGGACATCTTCTCCTCTCTTTGGATAGTGTTGGGTTCGTAGAGAGTTCAAGGGCCGCAATCGCTGCTGTCAAGTCTGCCACATTTGAGGTGGTGGTCGTAGCACTGTTTCTGTGCGGCGTGGAAGTGCCAGACTGGGGCTGTGAGAGACCGCCGTGCGCAGGCCGCTTGGCTTGCTTCGACTTCACATTCGCAAACCCGAAATCAGAGATTAGGTTCCCGGCCGCTGATGGAGGGAGCTTTGGCGATTTCTTGGCCGGTGATGCATCTCGGGAGGTGGCGGACGAGCGAGGCGTCGGCCCGCCTGTGCTGGGTTGGGGGACTTGAAGCGCCTCCGGAGTTGAGGACATCAGAGGAACATTCTGATCTCGCGAAGCGGGTCGCCTGCTGGGGGAGCCAAAGTCATTGTCGGTGTCGTAATGCTTGGTGTAACCGCCTCCGACGTCGCCGTAGCCTTCTGGACGGCGTGCTGGGCCCGGAGCATGGAGAGGCGCCTTCGCTTTCTTGGTGCCCTTCTTTTGCGGCTTGGGCACTCCGGTTTCAGCAGCGGTTGAGGTGTAAGGCTTCCCATTGCCACGTCGCGAATTGAACGACGAGATAAATTCCAGCGCTTGCGGAGAATCGCCGAGTAAGTTCTTCAGATGTTCGCCGGCGGCATCCTTCGACAACGTCGACGAGTATGCGATCACTTCTTTGAGCGACTCATCGTCCAGCGGCAGCAGAAGCTGGAGCCGCGGTAGTGCCCAACTCTGCAAGTCGCCACTCATGTCGGCTTGCACAGAGATCTGCAGCCTGTTCTTTGTTCTACCTGCACCGAGCGAGCGACAAGTTTGCAATTCGGCTGAGTCTCAATTCCGACCCAATGGATATGGCGCGGGTTGAATATGGCCCAGCGAAATTGGTGGCGTGGGTTCGATGAGTCAGGGACACACACTTCGGGGATGTGGCGGACATATGCAATCGAGAATGGGAATATCCAGGCCCGGTTCCAGTATTATCACTATGGAATTTGAGCTGCAACCGCCTTGAGAAAACATCTGGACGATTGAACCAGCGATACTTTACAATCATTACTAGGAGGCTAATACTGTGTTTGGTTGTCAAACCAGCGCCTGGAGGAAGCAAAAGTCGTCGGGTATGGGTCTCGTGTGCCGCTTGACGAATGCCATACCATTCACTACAATGGCTGGTCTGCGTTGTGAGCGACCAGGGCAATGAGAGCAGCTCCGAGACCACTGCCATCCTTCGCCAGTCCAATCCTGATCCGCTTCTCCTCTTCACCGATCCCTTCAATCTCTCTGAATGCTTCTCGGATGTACTCTTCGAAACCGGGGTAGTATTCGACCAGGCTGCCATCCACCCCGATGTCCACGGTCTCATCCTCTTGTAACTTGTTCGTCGACAGCACCACGCCACCGAGTGCAACTGCAGCGAGTCTCGCCGCGCGCTTACCGATCGCATGCACCAGCATCTTCACTGCCACACAATCCTCGGTGGAAGCCGCCTCAACTTTGAGCTCCTTCTCCAAGACCTGCTTGGTGATGCGCAGATGATCCGATTGGTCTTCCTCGACAATCGAGAGGAACGACGTGTCAATCCCCCACTGCTTAAATAGAGGACTGTCGTCAGCAACCGTTGTGGTACTTCTAATATCGTTGGTATGCGACGATTCGTCTTTGAACAGTGCCACCCCCGCGTCTGGATGCTGATATAGGCTCAACAGAGCTCGCCGCAGGATCTCACCCAGAAACATGCCGGATACCCGCTTCTCGAACATCTGGATGCCGGGGTTCACCGAATCCTTGTCGAGGTCAACGTCATATTGAGTATTGGGGAGGACTTTGAGAGCGTTGTCGAAACTGCCCCATTCTGTGTTGATGACCATGAGCCCAGTCGACGCGTCGTAGTTTGCCGCACCTCCGGCAGCCTCGTCGATCTCCTTCATCTTCTTCACCCTGTCCAACTTCTCAACGTATGCGCCATTGGTTCCGGTGCCGAAGATGGCGCCAATCAACGTGCTGGTCTTGCCGGGCGAGGTATACGATCGTGCCATGAGGGTGCCGACCGTGTCATTGACCAGCGCTGCAACTCTCACAGGGAGGCCAAGAGAATCTATCTCCTTCTGCAGCAGTTCGCAAACGTCCTCGCCCAAGGCTTCCTCGATGTTGAAGCCCTTTGTCCAGCGCATGAGTTTGCCCTTGTTGATGCCGACTTGGTTCACGGGAAAGCTGAAAGTAAAGCCCAGGTCAAAGAAGTCCACCTCACCAGGCTGCTCCTTGTGTTTCTCAAAGTGGTCCAGATGGTGCGTCTTGAGAAAGGCCTCTATTTGTTTTGCCAGGAATGAGAAGAGTTCGTGAGAGGTCTTGGCTTCCATCAGCGCCCGCGGGACAGGGACTTTCGACTGCTGTAACGAGAACGACTGATTCCCGTGCAGGGTGATTGAGCATACTCGGAAGTTGGTGCCGCCTAGGTCGACGGCCAGATACACCCCCTGCAGGTGTTAGCTCGGTCGCGGTACGGCTTCTCTTCCTACCTTCTCGGTGCCATTGGGAACGGATGTGACGTAGGTAGGGATCTGACTTATGGATGTCCCCTGCTTTTCCAGACCCTCCTCCATCTCCCGAATGAACTCTTTCACACCCTTGTTCACATCCTCTGCAGAGTACTCGAACTGCGCAATCATGCGCTTGGCCTCGGCTTCGAGGGCCATGTTGGTCAAGGCGTGTGTAACAGGAAGGTCTGAGGAGAACGGAGACTTCGGTCTGCACTGGGTGCCCGGCTCGAGGAGATCAAAGTACGCTTCTTGTCGGTACACGCTGTCACCAAAGGGATCGAGAGGATTGCGTGTCGGCTCGGGGGAAGGGGAGGGCGTGAACGAGCGCGGCTGGAGGTCTCGTGCGCCGAAGAACTGAATGAGTAGGACAAGGACAAGGACCACACCTGAGATAGAGTAGAAGACAGGGATGGTCGACTGGGATTTCAGCTTGCTTTGAGCTTTGTATTGCTGAGTGCCAGGTATCCAACTAAGACTGTGTTGCCATAAGGTCAAACGCTGAGCTTCTTGTACTTGACCCTGACCGGGCGGAGCAGCAACCAGCTTTCTTGAAACTGGGTTTGGCATGAATGACAGAAGAAACGAAAGTGAGGGGCAGCTGCCACCGCGTACAAGAAATCTCAGCCTGTCAAGGAGGGGTCAACCAGTAACGGTGCTTAGACATTGGATGATTCTAGGTAAAGGTAACGTAGTATTATGCGGAGTGGTGCTGCAGCTCGTGTCCAAAGCGTCCCTGGATGGAACTCCTGGGCGCGCATGGCATGAACGGTTGAGGAGGAAATTGACGATCGATGATGTCGTCTGCAAGATTTTGGCGGGGTTCCTAACCAGCTGGAGCTTAGGCGCCCGGGAGCCCGTGCCCGGGCTGCCATGTGCCTTCTTAGAGGCGGAGGTCAAGGCCAGATGCCCTTTTGGCGCCCCGATTGCCGGTTGACTTCAAGCAGCGTGCTGGGCATGGTGTCGATCTTCTTACAGTACAATGTTCTCGTGATTAGGGTATACTATGTACAGATGCGCGAGAACTTTTGCCTGATCACCATTATTGATAGTACATGCAGTGCCTTCACCTGCATTCCCAAGATCCCAACCGTTTTGTCTGATGCATTCATTCTGAGGTCCCGTTCGTTTTTGTCCATACCTGCTGGATTGTCCCCATACCGTCGAAAAAAAAAATTCAATTCCGTGAAACCAAGTCGCTCAAGATACCTCGCCTCAGTTGCCATGTGCCTGGGTCTGTCCTGAACGCCGAGAGAATGGGGTCTCGCCTCCATCTAAAAGAGCATGTCGCTGGAATCGTCGTTGGTCGCCTCTCTGTCCATCATCTCATAGTCGTCCATGGTTTTTCTTCGCTTCACCTCCACCGTCCTCTGGTCGAGCTTTGACCCATCCAGCCCCGGTGCCTGAGGCGTATTCTGCCGGCCACCCCAGGTAAATCTTTTGATGAGGCTTGACCGCCGTTTCGGATCAGCATTCGATCGCCCAACGTAGCCCGAGGCTGATGAGGATCGTGCAGGGCCAAAGTATGACCGTCTTTCCGAATTAGGTGTCATTGGAGAGTTGGCTTTATCCCGAGGAGACTGGTTGTATGTGGTTTCTTGCAGCATCGGGTCTTCGTTACTGCTGGAGCTGATGTCGCTGGGGTCCAGGTCCCATCTCGAACTGAACAGCTTCATGTCTGGGTCTGTTGCGAACAACGTCTTCATGTCGGTGATGTCTTCTTCGCCCCGTGGTGCCACACTTGCACGCCGCTTCCACATATGCCACAATAAATGGTCGTTCCCAATCACTTCTGCCAACGATCCGTTCGAACCTTCCCGACTCTGCCGTGTTGACATCGGTGATACGGTGGTTATAAATGACTCCTCTCCAAGGTCGCGTTGTAAGTCCAGATAGTCGTACCCCCTTTCTTTTTCGCTGGGGCAGAGAGAAAATAAGCAGGCGTCAAGGTGTGACTTTGTATATTGCTCAAAGGACTCTTCGAGGGGTAGGTCGCTTGCATCACTCGTATCTGACCACCACCCGAGGTTGGGCCTCTCATATAAGCTGTGCCTTTCCCGAGCCGAGCTTTGTCGGTCCACTTCGTTGTGTTGGTGCTGTTGCTGCCTCAGCGGATGCATGCGGATGACATTCTGAGTAAGCCAGCTCGTCCCACCAATGGCCTGAGGCTGCCCAATTGTGCGGCAATCTCTCATAGGTCTTTCGCACGGGAGGAGCATTGACACATCACTCATCTGTGACACGCTTCTCGAGTACTTTCTGCTTTCGTGCTGTGGTGGACCTGGGCCTGCCTCTCCTTCAAAAGGGCAACCGTAGATTTCAACCATGCCTTGCCCACCGCTTCCATCATGCAAGCCCCCCCTAGGCCGCCTATCATCGCCATCGATAGCTTCCGCTGTTACCACCGGGATAGCATTCCAGGGGATATTAGCCTGGAGATCGAGATCAAGACGAAAATCCAACAGGTCATCTTCACCAATAGCCTCACAGGACCCAAATTCGGATTGTAGGCAAGCTTCATCTTGAGGTTCAACCTCTGATGATTGGCAGAAAACATTGGGAAAGACCAACATGGAATCAGAGAGTAGCCTGACTTTGTCTGAACACTTCAAGGGACACAGCCTTCGAGCAGACTCATGATTCCGCACCTTATTTCTGAGGAGATGCCACATGTGTGTCTGGAGCCCTTCTGGGGCTTGGTCCCTTATTTCAATGCTGTCAGGTCCCTGGTGACATGGATCGCTGCTTGATTCTGACGATGCGGCACGGTTGACAAATTTCTGTAACAGTCTGGATATACCTGGAATGAATTGGGCTTGCTCCTTCAGCCTTTGGAGGTAGTTTAGTGCAAATGAAGTAGGTACAAGGTCGCAGAGATGATAACCGTCGTGATCGATCAAGCCCTTGACGCCTGCACCCAGGCGGATAGGCTTGGGGCATATGCTGCTGCGGAAGCCCGCGTCAAGCAAAGCAGAGAAGACATCCTCGTCCAATAGTGTCCGTTCGGGTGGCTGCTGCTTTAGGTGAACCCGATCGCTTAATTGGAAATACACGGGTGTGGAATTCGCAGCTGGGCCTGCTTGACGCTGAAAGTCCGCCAGCTCGTCTTCTGTCACGCTGCTGGACTGAGATTTGCCAACAGGGTCACCGCTGCCAAAGTGGTGCAGGTGGCGAAGGACTTGCTCCTGTACCATCTTTGACGTCCAGTCTCTTGGGACCGCATCTATGCGGCGGTTTCCGGTGAAACGCAGGCTTAGGTTCACGGACTGTAGATCCCAGGAAACAGTTCCAGCTGGACACCACGACTGGGTATCAATGTCTCGCTGGCTCTAAATCCCGTTAGCGTTAATTCACTGGGAGGACGGTGCGGTACCTGAAGTTCGAAGTCCACCTGCAGAGAGCACTCGCCCTCACGGCGTTCAAGTCGCTGACATTGTACCTGGGATGCCTCGTAGCCAAGCTGCGCCCACAACTATTGTGGATGGGTAAGGATTAGAAACGCCCAGGACCCTGTTAGGCTTACCTCAGCACTCTCAATGAGATCTGTAATGATTGAGTCAACGTCTTGTGAGACGGTTGGTGTAAGATCTACATCATCAGCAAACCGGAGTTGAAGGGACAGACGGAACGTTCTTGCTCTCGGAAGCCACAAACGGCACGGCTGAAGCATTTCATCGGACAATGAGGCATGGTGATCAGCATTCTTGCATAAGATCGTGGTCGCCACCTTCGTTAGCAGATGAATATGTGATTTCCGATGAGTAAACAAGCCGCATCCTAGCTCGATGTCATGTTTCAGCATTTCGATACAGCGAGCATCGAGTGTGGCCATGATTGAATTGGCCGACAGTGAAGCCGCGATGTGGTGAATCGGCACATGCATTCGGACCGGATTTACGTTCATCCGACTGCGGTCCGATCAGCCTCATCTCATCTTCCCTCATATCGGGTGTTCCAGGAACGCTGGTCCAGGGCATCGACACTTCCGCAAGAGACGGATGAGGTACTTTGTGCCGGCGCCGGTGACGATCTCCCTTTCTCTCGCCTTAAAAAGTGATTGGTGTCATGCCACCACAGCCATGATCTGCTACCGTGAGCAGTCAATCAGCTGATGTTCTCGTTTCCGTCTGGGACCATGGTTCGACACCTAGTATCTTGTGTGCTACGAGCAAGGCTCGCTCTAGTGTCGAGTCAGAGGCTGGCACTCGGGAGACACCCTGCTTCGCGGACGTTTCACGCTACCACGTTTGCTTGCACGGATGGGGTTTACAAGGAACTTACGGAAATGCGGGTGCGGACGCCTTGGATTCAAGCTCTCAGGGAAAAGAAAGAGGCGGAGAAGAACCCCCAGCCGCCACAAGTGCAAAGCGTCAAGCCCGACTTGACCCCTAAGAAGATGTCGGATTCCTACGTTAGCCTCGTTCTCCCGCTCTCTGTCAGTACAATCGCTACCTATTCTACTTTTCCACTTGCCAACGGTTGATGTGTGCAGAAAGATCCATGGCTGCTCGACACCTACGCAAACTACACCGGCCAGATTCGTACCGGCACCCTGCTGATGGATTTGGATGCCTTGGCTGGCGTAGTCGCGTACAAGCATACGGGTGAAGGAGTGAGCAATGTGACCGCGGCTGTTGACAGAATCACGATCAAAAACCCGATCAAGGAGATTTGTGACCTCGAACTGAGTGGACAGGTAACGTTTGCAACCGGGAGGAGCAGCATGGAAGTCACCCTTCAGATTGCCAAAGCTCCAGCACCTGGTCACAAAGTTGCTCCGGAAGACATCTTTATGACTTGTGCTTTTACAATGGTCGCCCTAGATCCGCAAACCAAGAGGCCCGTCAACATTGCTCCGCTCCAAGTCAACACTCCAGCAGAGAAGGCTCTGTATGCTAAGGGCGAGGAGAATTACAGGAACAAAAAGACCATCAAGTCTTCAGATATTATGGCCAAGGCCCCTGACGCTGAAGAATCGGCTTTAATCCACAAGATGTGGACGGATTCAATCGCGTACGCAGATTCCAGGAACCCAAAGCAGCAACCCGCCAACGTCCAGGCCATGTCCAAGACCACCATTCATTCGACACAGATCATGCAACCACAGAATAGAAACCGCCACCATTTCATGATCTTCGGAGGATATCTGCTCAGACAGACCTTCGAACTGGCGTTCACCTGCGCAGCGTCATTCTCGCACACTCGCCCTCGTTTCCTGAACCTCGACCCAAGTACATTCGAGGAAGCTGTGCCCGTCGGTTCCGTGCTTTACGTGTCAGCTGGGGTGTCGTATACAGAGCCCGACCCCAATGGCGGTACGCGGATTCAGGTCATGGTCCGAACGCATGTCCGCCCTGTGGAGCATCAAGATCAAGAGAGAAAGTCCACGGGGACATTCTTCTATACGTTTCTGACACCGGCGACTGTCAACGTCTTGCCACAGAGTTACTCTGAGTTCATGCGGTGGGTGGCTGGCAAGAGACGTGCCGCGAGATTGTCCGCCACGTTGGAGTCCGATCCACACCCTATTCTGGCACAACTTCATGAAGAGAACGTAACGGAATGAATTAACTTCGCGTTACGTTCTGGGACGCATAGACTAAGGGACGACCTATCCATCGATGACAGCCTGCCGCTCTACCATCGACCTCGTTGATCGGGCAGAGGTGTCCTGCATGCGCGGTCCAACTTTTTGTGGCTCAGCCCAGACGAAAAGATTTGGACAATAAGGCGAGTAAGCCAGATTCGGTGACCATAGCGGTTCTGCACGTAAATCGCTGGTCCGGGTGCCGTCGAACGTGGATCTTCGGTCATTGGACGTCGCCGCTGCCGAAGTCTGCATTCGCCAACAGTGTCTTCGCAGTATCGTTGGAAGGAAGGCGCAGCATTAGAGGAGTGTGCCTCTCTCGGCTGTAGGGTCCGCCTTGAGTGAACAGACAGGGACAGGCGAGCAAGCAATCTCTGTAGCGAAGTTGGATGGGATGGTCATCGCACACGGCCCAAGAGGGGCCAGCAAGGGGGCCACCTATAGCTGTAAATGTGTTGATAACAAGCACCACTCTAGCCTGGTAGACTTGGTCAACTCTCCTTGCCTTCCTCGCCTTGTTTTCCTCTTCCTTGCACACTCTCTTCCCCAAGGACCTTGGCGCTGCCCATGAAGAGTGCGCCCACGTAGCCCCCCAGAAACCGCATATCTTGAGCCTGCACGGCCGTCATCCTCAACAGATTCTCTGTATCCGCGAGATGCGCGTTCAGCTGAGCCAGCTGCGCGTGTAGATGGGCGTACTGGCGGTTCTTGTTTGTAGATGCTGCATTGCTGGAGGTGACGGACGAGGGGCGGGGAAGGGACGGCTTCGTCGACGTAGTGTTCCGATCCATCATTGTTGAGAGGCAGGAAATTGAGCAGATACCGTGTACAAATTCCGGGGATGGTCGATGTTGGATTTGACAGGCGTCACAGGAATCTCAAATCGGCTACCGCGATGTCAACATTGGATGTTGACGCCACCAACCGGTACGTTCGCGGTTGGCGCACAAGGCTGAACGTGGTGAAGCTGTCTGATTGGTCGGCTGCAAATTAGGAATTGGTTCATCAGCCTTGCCTCTTCCGTGTCTTTCGCGACTGTTGCATTGACGCACCTAATCTGCTTTCCTTCGTATTAAGTGGTTGCCAACATGCAGCATCATTGGACCTGGTTGCGGTGCTCCAGGAAGCTCTGTAGCTTGCAGCCAGCGCATGCACAATCACTTCGCACGGCTCGGTCTGCTAGACTGCGAAATACGTTGAGATCCTGCAAGCGAGACTGAATGCAATTAACCGCGTGGGATCCTCCACTCGAGATCGGAGCTCCTTTGACTAGAGGAAGGCAAGACTTCGGCCACCGGTTGACCCAGGTCTGTACGTGGTCCACAACAAGCAATTCTGCACGGCTTTAACGAGCCTTCGAAGGGAGGATTGGGAGGTTTAACGGACGTGAAATTTCCCCCTTCTGGGCCTTACCTGGCCTGCTCGCGGCCTATTACTAATAAGACCGAGGCTCGCTGGGCGAATGCATTCGCCAACCTGCAGGAGCGGCGGCGCTGCGCTCCAGGCTCTGCAAACTTCTTTGATCGACTGCAGAGCGACTCTTCCCAAAGCGGTAGTTGCTGTGGCACCTGGCAGCTTCTGGGGCGTCTTCGCGCCTAAAGACGCCCGGTATTCAGGGTCGATCTGAAACCTAAACGCCTGCGTCTTCCAGCCTTGCAGGCTGCTTGTTGCGGAAACACCAGCAAGCTCAGTGGAACAGGCGTCCGAGATGCGGATATGTTCAAATGGCGGTGCTAATACCACTTCTGGCGATGTCTCGCGATCTCTGGTTGGCCGCCAGCAGCGTCACGGTCGCATGCCGATGCGAGGCGTCTTATGCTTGCATGCTCAGTTCAGCTTCTCCCCCTCTATTATACTCTTCATCCTGTCGACAAACCATGATCGACGCCCCAAAGAGACCGAACGGCCAAGATGCCCTACTCTATCCTTCTGCTCGGTGTGACGACTATGCTTGGACAAAAGGTCGCCCGATCCTTGGCCCTCCGAGCGCAGGACTTTGGCAGAATCGCAATATTGACCGGTGGTGACACGGAAAAGGAAGCAAGAGCGGCTTCAAATGAATTGGAATGCATAGCTGGCAGCCTGACCGACCCCAACTCCTACCGGGGCTTCGACGTCGTCCTATCCATGGTTGAAGATGATGTTTGCGCTGCACAAAAGGAATACATTGATGCGGCAATCGTCGGCTGCGTGAAGCACTTCTACCCTGCGGAATGTCCGCGCTCCCAAGTCATTCTTCGTCGTTCAATATGCACCGATATCGCTAACTCCTCCCCAGACGGAGCAGACCTGACCCATGCGCTCGTTCGAGACGAGCCATATTTTGCCGACAGGATCTCTGTGCGGAGGTATCTCGAGGCGCGGGCCCAGGCTGACAATTCCCTGGGCTACACCTACATGGTGACAGGCGTGCAGGCGGACCTTCTTCTGGAAGCCAACCTCCTGGACTTGAGCAAAGACAAGAAGTCTGCCACATGCCTTGGACACCCTGATGCGAAGGTTTCAACGACCTACAGCGACGAGTGAGTTTACACTTGGATCGTGTGTTTTTTTCGTTGACAGCCTTGCTAGTGTGGCCAAAGTCATTGTAAGGAGCCTCCTCCCTCAGCACCTCCACATCCTTAGCATACGGCGACACATTCGCTTCACCGGCTCCGCCATGCCCACATCATCTCTCTACGATGCAATCTCTTACGTCCTCCACCGCCCGATCGACGTGACCTACCTAAACCACGACTCTGGTTCTTACAACTACGAATCCAAAGAATCGCGCAACAAGCTCCAAACGAAGATGGCCGCATACAGAAGAATTCTCGGGTCTGGCGGGTTTGAGATCAAAGAGCCAGACGACGATCAGCTTCCAGGCAGAGACGTTGTTTGTAGTGGGAAAGAATACCTGGAGGAGATGCGGCCGAGATGCTGGGCAGAAGTGGTGCATGAGTACTTCACGAGCGGGTATAACGAGGAGACGAAGACGACGACGACGACAACGAAGAAAGTGCGAAATTGAGATTCTCTTCTCCCAACGCTGGAAACCAGATTGCATATCGAGTTTGTAAGCCCCGTCCGCAGGCAAGCATTGATGATTTGGCGTTGTCGGTAGTTTACCTCTTCGCTGGTGGTGGGAGTCCTACAACGAACCGAGACGACTGATGACGATAGGACAATATCTTGGTATCTAAACATTGAACCAGCTAGTCTGAAGCCCTTGTCAATATATCAATTTGGCGTACAGTCCCGCGTGTTACCTTCACGATCACTCCGCTTCTTCAAGATTCCAGTTTCGGGCTCAACTCAGGTCTCGGGCCCCTTGCTCGCTCGCTGGCTCGCTGGCTCGTCATGGAACTAGAACAGCGCGCCCACGCACCTTCCCAGCGGACAAGTCGTCGAGCGCCCTCTGGAACTCGTCCAACTTATACACCGACGTGTGCAGGACGACCTTCCCCTGGGCGGCCAACACCATCAACTCCGCCAAATCGTTGTATGACCCAACCAGGTTCCCGATGAAGTTGATCTCCGTGGATATGATATCGATCGTCGGCACGTTGATGTTCTCTCCGTATCCGACGACGTAATAGTTGCCCGCCCTGCGAAGCAATCGGACACCCCTGGCGGTCGAGCCCCCTTCGGCCACGAAATCAATTACGGCCTCGGCGCCCTTGCCCGCCGTCAACCTGAGCACCTCTTCCACAACGGCGTCGTGACCATCACCATCACCTTCACCGTCGCGAGCCAACACCACATGATCGGCACCCAGCTCCCTCGCCAGGCCCAACGCGCCGTCGTTCCGATCCACGACAATCACCGTCGCGGCACTGATGGCCTTCATGACCTGCACGCCGATGTGGCCCAGCCCGCCCGCGCCGATCATCACGACAAAATTGCCCGGCCGGAGCAGCCTCGCGGCCTTGGCGCACGCGTGATACGCCGTGAGCCCCGCGTCCGCCAGCGCGGCCACGTCGACGGGCTCGAGCCTGTCGTCCAGCTTGATGACGCTGCGCGCCCCGGTCTTGAGGTACTCGGCGTAGCCGCCGTCCGTGTCGATGCCAGGGAAGGAACTGGCCTCGCAGTGCACGTCGTCGCCGGCGCGACAGGCGCGGCACAGCCCGCACGTCACCAGCGGGTGGAGGATGACCTTGTCGCCCGCCTTCAGCCCCGTGACGGCGTTGCCCACCGCGTGCACCCAGCCCGCGTTCTCGTGCCCGATCGTGTACGGCAGCTTGACGTTCGATTTGGCCGCCCACTGGCCTTCCAGGATGTGGATGTAGTTGGAACTGACAGCTAACTTAGTTGTATTCAGGTATGAAAGTATGTACAAGTGTGAAAGGGCTGTTTATGCCCTGTGAACGCGGTAAGCGCGCACAACCAACTGCCTATGCTGCCAAGGGGCAGCAGAGTGTCACGTGACAGAGAATTCAACTCTCCCCCTGTGCCACGGTCTCGAAGAGGCCGTGGCACTCGGAAGCTCTGGAGCGTGATGTAGGCAGAGAAGAAAAAAAATGGCGCCTCCCCCTGAGTAAGAGGAGATGAGTCCTCCCCCTGAATAAGAAATGAATCCTCCCCCTGAACTAGCTGACTCCCATTCTTTCGCGGAGATCTTGGTGCATACATGCACCCAGAGGTTTCGTTAAGATGTCTGCCAGGTTGTCCTTTGTGTCGACCCGAATAGTGTTGATCTGTTTCTTTTCCACAGCTTCCCGGGTGTAGTGGTATCTGACGTCGATGTGCTTCGATCTTGCGTGGAACTCGGGGTTGCGACTCAGTCTGAGAGCCTGATTGTTGTCGATGTATAGCGGAATTGTGCCAACAGCGACGCCTATCAAGCCGAGATCATTGATAAAGTTCCGAATCCAAACCGCATCTCGAGCGGCTTCAGCTGCAGCGAAGTATTCTGCGTCCATTGTCGACTGAGCAACAGTGGTCTGTCTCTTTGATGACCAGGAGATTGGAGCCCCCGACAGTGTGAAAACATATCCTGTTGTGGATCTTCTTGTGTCCTCGCAGTTGGCGAAGTCGCTATCGACGTAGCCAGTGATATTTAGAAGTTCGGGGTCACCTCCACAACCTTATAGGAGAGTCCCATCTTTCGCGTGCCTGCCACATATGCAAAGATATGGTGTACTTTTTTTCACGCTTTCTGAGTGCCCTCGCTGGAGACCTATTCTTGAGCCAAACGGCATGGTCGACGGCCTCTGGCCACAGCTTTTCTGGAATTTCGGAAGTTCTGAGGAGCTCCGCACTCTTGTCCTTAATGATTTGAGTGATCCTTCGAGTAATGGAAACCTCCTGAATCATCGGAGCGGCTTTTTCTCGCATGATCCTATTGACTCTCTCTGCGACGCCGTTTTGGTAGTGTTCGTACGGTGCTGTGTCTTCCATATGAATACCTTGCTTCTCGATCCATCTGCCGATGGGACCTCGGCTGAATTCTCCGTCTAGACGATATTCTCTAGTAGTGAAGCCGTGGGTTCGCTGGATCCGCTTGTGTAGTCTCTTGAAGACCGCTCCCAGCATACGCTTTCTCTTAACCCGAGCGGCCCATGTAAAGCGAGTAGCGTCGTCCGTGATGAATAGGAACCATCTGGTTCCATCCCATCCATCGATTGGATACGGGCCCCACGTATCCATATGTAGAAGTCGTCCTGGCTCAGTTGCCTGACGTTTTGCCGGGTCTCGAGGGATGTTGACAGTGCCTCTTGTGATTGCACAGACAGGACACACAGTGCGGACTTTGGCTCGAATCTGTTCGTCGGTGAGATCCATGCCCGTGCTAGATTTGAGAAGTTTTCGCATATTGTCCCATCCAAGATGGCCTAAACGCCTATGCCACATCATGACTGGATCATTAAAGTCGACAACGGCAGCAACCGGGTCCTGCGGTTGTCCATCGATAGGTTCAACCTGAGCGTGATATAGGTTGTCTATCAGTTTAGCCTCTCCAATGGCCTTGTCTGCATATGTGAGAATCATGCCGGTGTCGTCGGCTTCCTGTTTGGTTACTTGTCGGCTTTGAATCAGTTTCGAGAGAGACATGAGGTTGCATCTTGCGTTAGGGGCGTATGCGACTTGATTTAGCGTCACCAGACTGCGTTTGCCATTTCGTGTGAGGAGGTTGAGTGTCACAGAGCCTCCCCCCAAGATTTCGAGGGTGGATGATCCATCCGCTGTACCCACATTCAGGGTGAGAGGACGGAAGGTGGTAAACCATTTTCTGTCATTGATAATGTGCATATTGCAGCCTGAGTCTATCAACCACGTATCAGGAGAGCTAAATGCTCCAACGGCCAGCGCATAGACTGCGTTTCGGCTAGTTTGGCGATGCTCCTCCCTCGCGCCTGTGCCACCGGTATCATATGTACCTCCAACATTCGACGTGTCCTGACCATGTTGTCTACTCGTCCTTGAGAGCTGGACGCAACAGTCAGTGGAGTTGGCATTGTCGAATGAAGGGGTTTGAGTACCTGCTTGGTCGGCTTGGGCGAGGGCGTGGTTGAAGTTCTCAACGTCGGTAGTCAAGAGTCCGGAGAAACCCTTGGGTTCTTTCTTGACGGGAACGAACTTGTCTTTGAGGGATTTGGGGACGAGCTCGGGGTGGAGAGACCAGCACTTATCGGCGAGATGGCGATTCTTGCCGCAGTGAGTGCATGCCAAGTCGTCCTTGTTTGTATTGTCGGTGGTGTTGTTTCCATTGGTGCGATTCGGCTTAGTGGTCTTGGCACTGTCGGAGTCATTCGACTTCCCGTTCTTTTGACCTTTGCCCTTCTCTCGTTCTTTCTTTTCGTCTTTCCACGCCTTCACCTTGACTTCCTCAGCGAGAAGAGCTTTGTACAAGAACTTGATGTCGTGAGTGTCTATGTTGCGCTTGAGATTGTCGAACTCATAGTGATTGATGAAGCTTCGGTAGGAGGGTGGAAGGCCAGCAAGGAGGTTCGCGGTCATCTCATCATCACCATAGGCTTTGTATCCAGCTCGCTTGAGGTCGGCTTTGAATTGGCGGTGCTGATTGAAGTAGGCTGCCATGTTTTCGAAGTTCTCCAACTTGAGGGTGTTCACCTTAGTGAGAATTTCTTTGCGGACAAAGGCTTCGTTGACTTTGTAGGTGGATTTGATGTACTGAAAGGCCTTAACAGGATCTTGAGGGTCTTCCAGCTCTTCTTCGAGTTCAGTGGCAATTGTCTCTGTGATCCACTTTCCCAACAAGGTACGTGCCTTGAGAACCTTATGTTTGTTTTCTTTGTATTCCTCCATGTCGATCTTGTATTCTGCAAAGGCATCTTTGGAGATATCGTTGTCGGAGAGGGCAGTTGACGCGTCTTCACCTGAGGGAAATGCGCCAGCGGCGGCTTTCTTTGCTCTCGAACGGGTCATCGGGCCTGACTTGAAGTAGTCAGCTTTGACGGGTTTCTTGGCGATGACATCCTCTTCTTCATTGAGGATTTCGAAGACGCCGGCACCTCTGGCCGCGCGTTCGAAGTTTCTAAGCCAGGGCATGATGTTGGTTTGTCCTTCCAGTAGTTGTCCTGACTTGGGGTTCTCCATTATGGAGTCCGCCATCCTGGCGAAGGTAGGGGTCTGGGATAGCTATCAGGCCACTTTGATCAAAGAGTGCTCATAACCAGTTGGAACTGACAGCTAACTTAGTTGTATTCAGGTATGAAAGTATGTACAAGTGTGAAAGGGCTGTTTATGCCCTGTGAACGCGGTAAGCGCGCACAACCAACTGCCTATGCTGCCAAGGGGCAGCAGAGTGTCACGTGACAGAGAATTCAACTGATGTCGGTGCGACACACGCCTGCAGCGCCGATCCTGACAATCACGTCCAGCGGGCTGGTGATTTCGGGTTCGGGAGCCTCCTGGAGTTGGAGCGGTTGGTGGTAGTCGACTACGCGGACGACCTTCATGGTGTGGAGGTGTGCAGTAGGATATATAAGTATGCTTGATGTGCTCCTACACTTTCCTATATATGTGTTCGTAATGCGTTAGTCAGTACCTCGTACGCTACCCTCGATGCCTCGCCTTGCTAGAATCCCCAGGTATGTTACCTAGGCAGTAGGCAGTAGATAGTAGATCGTAGGTCCAGACTTCCTCGAGAACAATCGGACGCTTACCTTACAGTACTATACTCGGTATTCCAAGGGTCCTCCGTACTTTACCTTAAGACGGAGGGGCTAGCTATATAGCTAGGACAGGTTCAATTACCCCGTCTTGCGAAAATGGAAACAATGTCAAAGTTCTCCCGGTTCTGGAGACTCAATGACAGAATGCGCGACGTTTGCTTTGCAGAGACAAACCATGGATTGATAGAGTGCGGTAATGCTGTAGTATGCGCGGGTGTATGCAGAGAAAGCCGTCTATCTCCTCATCCCACCTCCTCCTCATCATCTACATATCGCGCACCTGCCTTGCCATGTCACACTCCATGCACAGCACGTCTGTACGTAGTAGTACGCGTCCACTTCAAGGGCAGGGCGGGGGAGGCAGATCAAGCGTGCCCGAGAATGGAATCTGGAATACGGATCGAATCGTCTTGACGTTCGACGGGGCCAATGAGTGACTCGTACGAGGAAAGATTCCTACTCCACTCCACCATACCACTCCACCATACCATGTTGTTTCGCGGGGAAATGATGCCGGGATACCCATTTCGACGGCGCAACGGTTCTCGAACCTTGATGATGGAATGCGGGGAACAGGACGTGCGGGACGTACTCGTACCACTGTTACGTAGATCGTGGGGAGTGGATGGATGAATGGGTATGGCTCCTCGTACAAGTTCTCGTGGAGGTGAACGATCAGCGTAGATGCCGTTGTTGCCGGTCTCTTTGGCCCTGATGAGGGACAAGGTCCAAGAGCATGCTCGCGTGTTATAGTAACGGACAATGCTTTGTACTGGTCCTTCCGATTAATTACAGCACAGTCATCTTGTAGTTGCCTGCCTCGTCCAACACGTGCTGTGCTTCTTCCCAGGCCCTTCTTAAGGTTTCTGCCCGTGCCTCACTTCGCACTTTGATATCACATCTGTGGCGGCGTTAGCAATTTGCTTGTTCTTCTTCTGGTCCCGCGCCCATGCTCATGCTCATGCTTACTTGAACGGAAGGGGCCGCGATGCAATCGACTGTGTGATCGCGTCGGGATCGACTTCAATCTCCCTGCCTTGCCCGTCCTTCGCTCTGGCGATCTGGAAAGCCCACAGGATCCGCGCCATGGTCAACATCATGGTGCTCTCGGCAACGTGGATCCCGGGACAGATCCGTCTCCCGGCCCCGAATGTCCAGTGGTCGCGTTCGTGGATGTCACTGGCAAGCGCTGCTTGACTCATTGACAGGTCCGGGTTTTGTCTCGATGGATCAAAGACTCGAGGATTGGGGAAGAGCGTCGGGTCATTGTTCGCGGACCAGGTCGAAAGCAGAATGGTCGCACCTTTGGGGATAATGTACCCGTCGATTTCGTCTTGCTCTCGTGCGGCATGAGGAACCGCTCCGGTTGTTGCTGTTGGCATCCCTGGTGGGGGATTAGCATGTCGAAGATATTTAAATGGGCAAGCGGAGTGAGTGGAGGGTCATACATCGCAACGTTTCTTTCATGACTTGACGAATGTACCGTAGTTTGTCCACATCGCTGGGGTCAGGCATGCGATCTGGACCCACGACTTCCTCTAGCTCGGTCTGCGCCTTCTTCTGACAGTCTGGATAGAGCATCATAGCCTGGAGGACTCAGTATTGGTAAGCGCAAATGTTGTGGGCAAATGTGACTGCGGATCGAGAAGAATGACCCCCGTACCTTGACGAAGGACACTAGCTGGTTGCTCTGCGTATCGGTGGCGGCTTCCATCGCAATTCCAGCAATATAGGCCGCAGCACGATCAGTCAAGATGGCGCCGTCCTGCTTCCCCTTCCAGGCTTCTTGGGCACGAACTATGTCGGCGGCGAAACCTGCACAGACGATGAGCATTGGTTGAGTTTCATCAGGGCCAAGTAGAACATACTTGGCAGGGCATTCTCATTGTTCATCACCTTGCGCGTGTCGTTCAAGAGCTGGTGGAATTGGATCTTCTCCCGGCGAAACACCTCCTTCGCATCACGGTACATTGGGTACATGAACGAGGGCAACCATTTCACAATCGGCCTCAGTTGGGGATACCAATCGAACAGCTGGCTCTTGTGCACCATGGTAAAGAACCCATGCGCGTTCTTGAGTAGTTCTTTCATCACCGGATTCTCCGGGTCGGTGACGCGAAACCCGTAAGCCATACTGGTGCCCGCGCTTAATGTCATCCTGGCGATCACCGTTTCGAAGGCTTCGGGATGATGGAGCAGATCGAAGCACAACTGTTTGGACTCCAAATCCTGGTAAGGTGCATACCGAGCTGCTTTGGTGCTGTTTAGGAAGCCATGGTATAGTTTCCGCTCAACTTTCCAGAGATCGTCGTAACCGCGCAGGATGATTCGAGAGTCTTCGAAGACGTCCTGCATGAAGAGCGAAGGGCGGTCCGCGTAGTTGCCGCTACGTTTGTCGATGAGACGCCTTATAACTGAGCCGCTCGCGAGGACGATGACGGTCTGAGAGCCAAGTTTCAGGGAGAAGATGGGTCCGTCTTCTCGCGCCCGAATGTCAATACTGGGTCTTTATGGCATGGGGTTGGACGACATGTCCGGACTCACATTCTCGCGCCCATTTGAGATGCTGTACATGGATGTCTTTCTTCGGCAATTGATGCAGATTCCCAATCAGCGGCAGAGTAGGCGGGCCTGGGGATCGTCAGTCTGGGGTCAAAACGCGGCAGTGCGGACAGACCTGGTGGCAAGTTTCGACCTCGCCTTCCAATAGTCAAGATCCTCGCAAAGAGTACGCATGTTATTGCTGTTGCGAGGACCAGCCCGACGTTCATTACGTGAACGGCCATGTCCTATACTGGCTGAGTTTTAATGAGAGGCGATTGACAAGGGAAGCGAGCATCGGGCCGGACATCTTCTTCATATAATGTAGATCCATCGCATAATTCTAAAATGGAGGAAGCTGAACACCTCTGACACAGACACTGCGCTCATTGTAGTATTCAAGGACGAGTTCCCATAGGCGGCCTATATTCAAGGCTGATGTAAGGCGGCCGAGTGAGACTATTCGCGAATACGCGGCACTATTGTACTCGTACGGTACGAGCGCCGATCGGAATCGAGCTGGGGATTCTATAGGCTGTATCCACGTCGAGATCGCCATCCAAGTAGGGCCTACCCTACCCCATTCGTTTGGATTTCAGGCTCTCACTCGTCTGTGTAGCTCTGCAGCAACTCACAGTAAGGTTGGACACAGTGAGATCTTAGCTTCATGGGCCGGACTTGGCGGAGGCTTGCCGCAAAGGCTCTCAATCAGGGAAATGGTGTCGAACGATGGTTCGTCCAGCGTCGCATCTGCGTGAGCCGCGGCCGCGTCTCTTGAAACGTCCCCAGAGTACCATAATTGGGTCTCGAAATATATGGCTAGAAAATTCGGAGTCCTGTCTTCCTATCCCAACGTCATTAGAATGCTCTAATATACCCGTCGACCTTTAGGCCTTTGCGTAAATGTCTGTGTCGAACCGGAGATTGTCGATTTTATCCCTGCCGACTGCGTCCCTGTTCACCCACACGCTGACACTTGTTCCAGAGCACATGAAATCTCCAAACCCGTCGTCATCGATTTTGACCTCTTGGGGTTGCCAACCCAGGATATCGGTCCAGGTCTCTCCAGAGTGTTCCGTACCGACAGCCATCCTTCTCGTTTTCGGGTCGGCGTTGGACATGATACATGCGAGGCCAAACTTTCGGTCGGCAGTACCTCTGCGCACGAATGCGTAACAGTTCGGGTCGTCGTCGATGTAGTCTTCCTGGTCTCCATAGGCGAAAAGCTTCCTTGCCAGAACGAGATGAGGTAGCTTTTCTCCACACGACGGCGGTTCCGGGTTCTTTCCCTTCATGCCGTATAAGTCGCCGTAGAAGACACAGGGATAACCTTCTTGCCTCAGCAAGATCAGGGAGTAGGCCAGGGGTTTGAAGAAGCCCTCGATGGGGGTCTCAACTGTCTGTCCTGGCTGAGTGTCATGGTTCATCACCACCGTCACCGCACTCTCGGGTTTGGCCTGAACCAACGTGCCGTCAAATACCTTCCGCAGGTCCCCCTTCTCTGTCTTGGAGATTTCCGAGAACCTGTACACCATGGGCGAGTCGTACAAGCTGAATTGGTGATGCATGCCATCCAGGTATTCCAACATCTCTTTTGTGTTGCCAGACCAAAATTCGCCCACTAGGAACAGCGAGTTCTTTCCGAACGTCTGCTCCAAATGATCCACGAAGCCGTTCGTGAATGTTTCGGAGAAATGCTGGCACGCGTCGAAACGGAATCCTTTCAGCTTGAGCGTGTTGACTACCCACTCACCCCAATGGATAACGTCCTGTCCAACCTCGTCGTGGGCGTAGTCTAAATCTGCGAACATGAGAAAATCTGCGTTGCCACCTTCCTCTCCGACTGACCGGGACCAGTGTTTGTTGTCGCCCAGAATCCGGAAGATGCCAGTGCGCTCTGTGCTCGCGTCGTAGTCGGTTCCTGAAAAGTGATACCAGTGGTACTTCTGTGAGGAGTATTTGTCGCCGCGACCCGGGAAATCGAAACCCACCCATGCTTCGATCTCAAAAGGTTCACCAATTTCCTTGGTGCGATCTGTAAGGGTACAATTAGCTGGTGGTCGGAATGAATCGATGAGCGACCTACCATTCTGATCTACCTCGATAACCTTGCACTTTTCCTTGTTGTCCGCGCCAGCCTTGTGGTTCAGAACAGCATCGAAGTAGAGCCCAATCCCGAGTTCCTGCGCTTTGTTGGACAATTGATCCAGGTCTTCCTTGGGTCCCCATTTGGTCGATTTTGAACCTTTTTGATCGAATTCTCCAACGTCGTACAAGTCGTAGATGTCATAGCCGTTCGCTTGGTCGCCTCCCTGGCCCTTGCACGCAGGCGGAAGCCAGACGTTGTCCACACCGATGTCCTTCAGGTCTTGGAGCACGTTCTTTAGGCGGATCCAATGTTTCTGGTCGGCAGGGACGTTCCACTCGAAGCCCTGCAACATGCAATAATTTTCCGGTGTGCCACCCATATTCGTCAGAGATAAAATGTATAATACTCGGAAATGGTCTAGGATAATCTATGCTCTATAGCGAAAGTCGAGTAGGCGGCGGAAAGAGGCAATATATAGATAGGAGTGATAAAGAAAACCCGTCTGCAACCCGGTAACTGTATGACATCAAAGGAGTGCTGGATCTTGCATGTGGGAATCTCACTCAGGACTGCCCAGGGCGCCAGGGTACTCGTCCTTTTCACTTCCTTGAAAGTGATCGAAACTTTATTTTGGCGCTCGTGCTGGGCGAATGTATGAGATCATCGCACCTACAACAAGGGAGCCTTGACCAATGAGGCGCCCTCAAGAGGCAATGCGGACATGTGCCAGGAAATGTTGGGCTGCGCCACTGCGGCGTGTTTGCCATCTTCTCAGGGCAAGAATGCGCTGTCTGGATCGAGCGAGCAACATCCATTCCCCATTACTGGGGGATTCATGCTGCGCTCGGCTGATAATCGATGCGAAGGACTAGCAACCGGCGACTGAGCTTGCATAATACGAATCCAGTGTATGCCTGGCACGCAATCATCGGTACAAGAAGCGGTACGGAAAGATGAACAAATCGATGTCGGACCGTAGGAGAGCGACCTCAAAGCTTCGCATTCTCCCGAAAGATGATACTGGCTTTGTTGTGCTCGCACACTGAGAGCAGGTCGCCGGTGGCTTTATCTTTCATGGTCCCTCGAATCGTAGCTGCTCCAGTAAGTGCTTGCTGGTCGCACGAGGGCAAAGAATGGCGACACCCACCGAATCTCTTGCCTGCCTGCAGGACTTCGCATTCGACCACCACGCGTGTGCCTGTTTTGGTAGGCCGCAAATATGTCACGCTCAGCACTCTCGACACCCCGCCAAAATGCCAGAAGTCTTCCCTCGCCAGAGGTGCCATGGCCATTGTCGTACACATGTCGTGGATCAGCGAGATGGCTGCTCCTTGAGCGTTGCCCATTCGACTTCCGTACATGGGCGTCATCTCCATCTCGAAGACCGCTGTGATATGTGGTGGCCCGGTCGCCCCAATAATGGCAAGGTCTTTGGTCATGAGAGACTCTTCAAAGCCCTAGAAATGGTCACTTCGCTATTCGCGCCGGACGAAATCGTCATGGGCAGATGGAGCCTACCTCTGCGACTGGCTCTCTCTTGTATCTGCCCATGAATTCTTGTATTCTCCCAACCGGGTCTTCAATGTCAATTGCAAAGGACATCCCAGGCCGTGACATATAGTCCTTAGTGTAGAACTTCTCAGGTTTCCCCATTTTGAGAGTTCAGCTGGTAGGATGTGTCACAATGCGTACCCTCCGAGGACTCGACGAAGCGTGGAAACGAACAAGGGCGAAGCTGCGATGCTAAGGACCGCGCATCTCTTTTGAATAAGAGAACTTCACCCCGATCGTGGCCAAGAAGAGTGTAAGAATGTCCCATCTCGACCGCTGAGACGACAGAGCCGAGGGTTTCGGCATGGCTCCGGCGTCAATAAAGAACCGAGAAGCCTAGGGCCAGTGTTGGCGGTAAGCTTCGACTGCCCGGAACGCGGAGTGAAGAGTGCGTAAAAGCTGAGAGAAACTACGCTTGGCCGTTCATGGCCTCCGCCGTACCCGTGGCCCGGCGGCGCAGTTGCAATCGATCCGCCGTCTGTAGAGATCGCATCCTCCAGTCTCGCTCTCATGTAGGCACTCAGCATGAAATGCTCCTATACCACGGCCGCGGTGGCCTTGTCAAGTCCTGCAGACACGCCCAGGCGTGTCTCTACCGTTTCAAATCTCCCCGAAGGAGATCTATCGCGTCAGCTCCAGGACGCGACGCGTGGAAATACGATTCCGTCGAGCTGCCGATCGGAGTCAGCGGCCGCGTCAAGCTCGAGTAGGTGGCACGTAACCGCAGGAATGACCCTCTAACCATAGCTGCAGTGTATTCACTGCTCAGGAACTACGCGAGAAACCGAATGGGCCGCGGAACCTGTTAGTCCACATCCCCCCAGGTGCTGGCTATGCAGTCGGCGCGACACCGAGCCTGTTAGAGAGTACGGTTCCCCAGCTTCAGAATGTTCTTTTGCCATCCACGTCGCTGGTGAGGATCAACTACAGCCTGGGAAAGTCAGTGAGCTCTCCATCTACTTCAAACGAGGGCGCAGTCTTCCCGACCCCCATCCACGAAGTCACAACAGCATTCGACTACCTCACTTCATCCACCTCCCCGTTCAACGCAGACCACGATGAAGCCCCTAAAATATGCCTCATGGGAAGGCATATCGGCGGTGCACTAGCGACCATGCTTGCCCTGACCGAACCGAATGCGATTCACGCTCTGGCGGTCGCCGAGCCAATGGTGGATTGGGTAGGATTGGACGAGGCACTTGAACAACTGCGCGCCGCGGCGGCCAAGTCTTTCGCATCTTCTCCGAAGACGCAAGCGCAGAAACAAGCACGGAAACAGGCGCGTACGGCCAAACACGCGGGTCTGTACGACCTGGACGCTCCATCCCTCGTGGCTGCGGCCGAGGAATTGGTCAAGCTGCGTTCAGAACTGTTCACCACGCCGTCCGCGTATTTCGATCCATTCGCGAGTCCCATCTTATTTCTCCGCGCCCCGGGAAGGGATACGCCCCTCGCCAACAGCACCATTGGAGATGAACTGCTCAGCGAGATGAGTTTGGACGACGCCGATGTTGATGTTGGTGATCATGGTGAATTCGTAGACTCCGACGCCGACGATCCGCAGCAATCAAGTCCGTCAAGGGTGGCGAGTTCTGCAGAAACACAATGTTCAACTTCCGGGGCCACCTCCGCTGTTGTTGAGGTTGGCGGGTCCGCGCCCGGAACACCCGCCATGCCTCGTCGTCGGCGGAAAGTCCTACGCCGCTGGCCCGCTGTCGATGCGCCCGAGTCCGTCACGTTGCCACATGTCCGCATCTTCGTGCAGTCTCATGTGGCTGGCGCAGGGAGCAATGCCATCGACGTACCTAGGGGCCACGCGGCCCTGATGCGCGCCCAAGCCACCGAACTGGCCGAACTGATGCGTCGAGCTTGTTTCATTGGGCGGGAGAAAGGCTTTGCGGAAGAGAGAGTCCAGCTTCGTCTCTGCGACGCGTCCTCCCCAAGTGTAGAGATGGGTGGTGGCATGCAGGAAATGGCCCTGAAATGGGTGGGCGAGATACTCAGTAAGGACTGAATTATTAGCTCAGTGCGAGTTAAGTCTCGAAGAGGGAAGAATGTAGAAAGTACTGTGCCATTACATAGCCTGCCCGCCGTTTCAGGCTCAATTTGGGCTGAAGTCTATATCTTTGGTTCATATACGCTCACCCATTCTATGTCTATACCCTGAGTGTCCGCTCCAGTTCCTCGATCCTCCCGTATCATCCAGCGCGCAACCTTGTGGTGCTGGACCACGGTTTTTGGCGCCGCTTGCGACCTTCCTTCCTTCCTTCCCTTACGCAAAATACCAACCATATCAGCACGAACGAGGTATCCTGACCTGAGATCTGTGCTCTCGCTTCATTCGATGCGCGACAGTCGCAGTCGACCTGGTGGAACCGATGGCAGGTCTGATCCCGCTCGGAGAGGAGAGGAGAGGAGAGGAGAGGAGATGTCGATGTTCATCGTGCGCTTATGTGCGCGCACTTGTCGAGTCTTGTTCGCGCACCTTGCTGTTTGTCTTGTTCGCTCTTCTGTTCGGTCAGTCGGTCGGTCGGTCAAGGGCTTCTCAAGAAAACACGAAAACGTTCCTCTGCAAGTCGCACTGCGCGGCCGGGATGGGAGCGTACGTCTCTAGTTGCTTTTGACTCCTAACACACCATTACTCAGAAGACACTTCAACCCGGTCACCCGCTACCACTCCACCTCCCACCTCCTCGGCCTTGCTCGCCCTGCTGCGTTGGCGTTCAAGGTCACTCTTCAAACTATCCAGAAACCTCGCCGCCTCTGCTGCGTACTTGCACCTCCGTCTGATGGCCTTGCCGTATTTGTAGAAAAAGATGGGGAACGGGAAACATGCGAGAGCGATGAAGCCGGGGACGGCGGATGCCCAGTGAACGCCAAGATTGTTGTACATGTAGGTCGCAAAGAGGGGAAAAACAGCACCGAACGTCGAGCGGAGGATGGAGTTGCCGGCGAAGACGGAGGCGGAATAGATTACATAGGAGTCGACACTGACCGTCCAGTTAGTTAGTATAGGTCTTTGTTGATCCTGGAGAGGGGAAAGCGAGAATGTAGGAAAGTGGCCACGGATATACTCACAGGTAATTCGAACAGCACATAAAGATCAAGATAAACCCGATTCCGAACGGGACTCCCGAAAGAACGGGGACGATGAAGTGAACGCTAGGGTCCGCAGTCGCGGCGAACCAAGCGAGACCGACAATGGCGATGATGCCTCCAAAGATGACGGGCGGGAGGCGGGTTTCGGGCGGTGCGAAGCCACCGTGGGCTTTCGAAATGCGAATGTATCGCTTGTTGTCGATGATGATCATGCCGACGGCGAGCAGATTTCCCACCATGATTCCCAGAAAGGCGAGGCCTTCTTCTCCCGCATTCCAACCGTAGCCTTCCTGGAAGACAATCGGGAAGGCTGCAAAGAACAGGTAAAGCGTGCCGTATATGACGGCCATGTAAGTCTGTTGTTGGACAGTGAGCAAGCTTAAACGACATACGTGGGTTAGGGGTGCCTTACTGAGAGAAGTAACACAATCGGTTCCCGGAATAGAAGAGCCCAAGGTCGAGCAAGGGATCGCTTCACCACCTCTTTTAACACAAGCGGCTGCTCAATATCAATTCTTGTCATATAGAACTTCCCGGTGGCCTTCGACAGCAGCTTTGCCCTTTGCCGGAGCAAGACCGGTGCATATGTCTCTGGGACGAAGATAAATCCAAGGATTGTCAACACCCCAGCGTACAGAGCGAGAAAACCAAAGAGCCATCGCCATCCTGCAGCTGGGCTCAAGAAGCCGCCGATCATCGGTCCCAGAGTCGGGCCTAAGAAGGGAGCCGCTGCGAATACAGCTTGCGCCATGCCTCGCCTGGAGGTACAGATGTCAGCACAGATATGAAATGCTCGACTCAAGATTAAAACTTACTGCTCGGCTTCAAACATGTCGGAAATCTGGCCCGGTGGGATGACGAAGACAGCTGAGCCAAAGGTGCCGCATAATAGGCGAAGAATGATGAGTGCCGTAATGCTCTGTGCGGCGGCGCAGACTGCGGTGAAAATGATGTAGAGCCCCAAGGCGATCAGCAGGATGCTTCGACGAGATACGGCTTCTGAAAGCGGCGCCCACATCAACGGTCCCAGCGCGAAACCCATGACCATAAGACTCAAGCCCAGCAGGAAGACCTCCCGGCTGCACTGGAAGTCGGGGATGGTCAGACCGGCGGCGCCAGTATAGGCCGACGAGGCCAGCGACACGCACAGAGTCATGAAGGCCAGGAGGAAGGTCATCAGCCACTTGAACAAGTTGCTGTAGCTCTTTGGGTTCTCCGGGTCATGGTCAAGCCATTGCACGACGAAAGGATCACCAACAGTTCCGCTTCCTCGATATTTAGCTTCCACAATCCGTTCGAAGTCGGTCACTCTTCGCCGCCATGGCCTTCTCTGAAGAGTGTACTGTGACCACTCGGCAGGGCCGTGGTCAGTCGAGGTCCCGGTGGATGTTCCGGTAGCGTTCGCAAGAGGCTCGAGAGATTTCTCGTCCACGTCGGATAAACGGAGTGGTGAAGACTCAGGGTGGCCGGGTAAAGGCAGAGAATGGGACGAGCCCTGCGCGGGAGACTGCATGTTGGAAAGCACGATCTTGCGACGATGTCGGCTCCGGGGGAAGAGACAGTCGTTGCTTCTTAACAGCAAGGCAGATTAATGCAACACACAAAGCCGCACAAACCTTTTGAGGCTTCCATCCTCCGTGGCACGGCATCGATACAAGCATGATCTCCCTTTCGGCCACACAGTCTGTAAAACGCGATCGTGCCCCGAGGGCCAGGGCCTGCCATGACTCAAGGTCCTGTGCAGGGGTGCGGGGGAGGAGGAGGTTTGCACATTGTCGGTCTAGCACATGGTTGCTGCGAGCGCCTTTCTGCGTCGTCGACTGGCGTGGATGCGGATGTTCGGCTCGTCCGGATGTCTTTTTGGTCCCGGACGCCGACTCTCGCTGCCTCAGCGCCTCCCGCAATGTGAGCGTCAGCTCAGGCATGAATTATTAATAGAGGCCCGCAATGCTTATATGCCCTTCTGCTGCACCGGCCCCGGAGATGAAATGTTCAATAGCGTCTTGCTTGGTCCCCTTGCCAGACCACAATCATGGCCGAAATCGAGAGGAAACACGCAGCCTGCGCAGAATGCCGCGAGAAGAAGCTAAAGTGTGTGCCCAGCGAGGAAGGGGGCGACTCCTGCCACAGGTGCGCAATGGATCACGATGCCTGATCTCTCGATTGTACGCTCGCTAATCAATGGCCCTGGGCAAGCAGATGCACACGACTGGGCAGGGACTGTCAGATACCTGAAGTCAAGCAGAGGAAGCGCAAAGCTCGGTGTAGGCTGCCGGCCGCCATATCTCCCCGGAGTCTCCCACTAACCATGTGGCAGTGCGCGGCCGTGTGGAACAACTGGAAAGCAGCTACTCGGAGATCCTGTCGCTGCTCAAAAAGAGGCCGCAGTCCGAGACCGATGTAGCGGCCAGCGTACCGACTTCGGTATCCACCTCGACGCCGTCACATACGGACACGTCGCGGGTATCGCAGGCCTCGAGTTTGACGTCCCCGCTGTGCTTCGACTCAACACGTTCGGATGCGCCTCATAGCTATTTGCTCGAGATACCCCTCGAGGAATGTGATATGCTGGTCAATGACTACCGGCGCATGTCAACCAACAATTTCCCCTATGTCATCGTCCCCGATGCCTGTCCGGTCGCTACGTTGGTTGAAGAACGACCCATGCTCGCGCAGGCAATCTTCGTTGCCACGACATGGCGCTTCCCAGAGCGGCAGCAGGCGCTGAAGGACAAATTCCTCCTGGACCTGAGCCACCGGTACTTCGTCAAATCGGAACGATCACTGGATCTGTTGCAGGCACTAATTGTATATTCTGCGTGGTAAGCCTGACCATCCAGAATAGCGACGAATCGTGCTGATGCTTCAAGGTGTCACTGGTATTCTACCCCTGTCGCAACTCAAGTCTACAGGCTAGGGTCCCTTGTTGTTTCGCTCGCCGTAGAACTCGGAATCAACCAGAAACCGACGAGCGTCACCCAGCATGAGATCATTGTTGGCCCCGGATCCGCGCTCGAACATGGCAGCGAGGCCGTCTCATCAAAGTTCTGGGGATATGAGGCTCGAAGGGCGTATCTGGGCGCATACACAGTCTCCACCTAGTACGAAATTATCATGGGTAACGCCGCCGACGACGACTAACTTGTTCTAGTGGCTTGTTATTATTCAGGAGACCATCCATGCTGCCATACGGTCAATATCTCGAGGACTGCGCGTCTTCCCTTGCCACCGATCCACAGTATTGCTCTGATCCGACTTTGATCCACATGGTCCGGGGCATGCGCCTCGCCGAAGAAACCACCCATACGTTCGATCACGGTTCGAAGGAGAAGATTGGCGAGCTGAGTGACGAGAAGATCGAAATCTTGGTTCGAGCATTGGCCAAGCAGACAGAGGAGTGGAGAGCGTCTGTGCCGCCTGGTGCTTTCGCCATTGGTACGTGTAGCATAGTCCGGGTTCTCAATTTTGTGAAAGCCTCCCGCTTACCATCGACGCGCATCTAGGCCGGCTCCAACGCGCATACTACAGCAGCAGAGGCTACATCTATGAGGTTGGCCTCTACGGCCTTCTCCAAGGTCAGACGCCTTCAGTGACCCGAGTCTCGATCCTGTATGAATGTTTCAACGCCACGGTGAAGTACCTCTCTGTCGTGCTTGAGACCGCCCTCGACGACATGATTGACTGGACGTCGCTCGACTGGCGGGCACTCAACTTTGGCATCATGCTATCGACCAAGTCTTCTATAATCCTGGACTCGGCATATGCCAGCACGGAAGCATCCCAGCGTGCTGCCTGGTTGGGCAAGTGCCTCGACACGTTATGCCTACGAGCACAGGAACTTCATCGGATGAAAGGAGAAAAATGCAGTTACTTCCTCAAGCTCGCCCACGAGTGGGCCAACATCAAGATGTATCACCAGAACACCATTCAGAGGACCCTGTCGGCCGCCACGGCGGCAAACACAGCACAGCAGCCGCAGCAGTCGCACTTAGCAGCGCAGGCGCAGCAACAACCTACTGCTGTTACATTTGTGGAGAACGCCTTTGACGTGGATCCATTCAATGAACTATTCTGGGCCGGCTTTGGAGACCCTGAGCCAGCCTTGACCGGAATATACGCAATGTGATTTCAGTCTGATCCTATAAGCACGCAATTACTGTTGACATCGTGTCTCGACCGTGACTGAAGCTCGCTTCTACCGTGTGATCGACACAATTCCGACAAAAGCTCATCCAGTTGGACCCTTCAAAACCTAAAGAAACGCCAAGGTCATAGTCCCGAGTTGCATGATATGATAGCCCATCGACGAAAAGCAAGCCACCAAGAAGATACTAGTCAAGAACATCATACCCTTTCATCGACTTCGTATGAGTGTGAAGTCGATTTTGGGTGCAGCAGTCGCTGGCGCCGTCAACGCACTAGCATTTCAGGAAGCACGTACAGCACTTAGATCCAATGGCCATGGCGCAGCCAGCTACATGTACCTGTACACAATATACAGACAGTACTGGACACCAGCTGAATCCACCGGCCCGAGGCTCCTATATAGAAAATCCTTCGAACGACACTCGATCACTTCCTTCCTAGGCCATTCGGCATCTAGTGCCGCGACTCAAGCCTCACGCAGCACGGCAAGGACCACCCGCGTTGGGGTGTCATGAGAGGCCTCATAAGGAACATGAAAGTCTGCGACCGGCTCATCTGGTATGTATGAGGATGGGGATGTCTGCAGTATACCTTGGCCCAGTGTACAGGACCTAGGTATGGATGTCCCTTCCCGAGCCACTGGCCGGCCATAGGAGACAACACAACACAACCTCATTGTCACTGCAATTGGAGTGTTATCCGATTCTCTCGGGTGTGATCTGGTCTAGGACGCGACTGATGTTATCCTCCTCTTCCTGGCCGTGGCTGATAATATCCTCCTCTTTCTGGCGGCGTGTTCACCTGTTTGCAAGCACATATACCTACCCTGTGCAGGTACGATACGGATAACTGGATAAAGATAGCCTCGTGGTTCGCCCGCCGGTCGGGCTGCTGTCAAGGATAGCTGATTGAACGTGGAGCGCAGGTTCGTATGGAGCCCAGATCTCGTCATCCATTTGTATCCTAGTTCGGGAGGCTCTTATGCTGTGTCTTGTGGTTTTTACCTATTCTATCCGTCCTGGCGTAGTGCTGGGCTTGAGAAACGTCTAGTCCAGGCCTTCGCACTCTTAACCTGCACGCGCGACACGCGAGGCTCTGGTGATTCTGTTCTGGTAAGCTAAATAAATATCCAGCCCCTTCATCCGAGGAGTTTGATCGAGGTGTAAGGGGACCGCATCGAGGGATTTTGTACTCACACATCTGATCTGGTGGCTGGAGTGGTCTCTTCACCTCTGACCTTCCGAGCTGCGGCTCTCGACTGCCTCAGATCTCGCGCTGGTGTGATCTGATCAGTTCTGCCGCGATCGACATTCACTTTGTAACCGCCAACTGCCCAGCACTTCACCAATACAGATCAGTCCTTCACGTTCACTCCGCCAAGGGATTTGCGCGCATCTCAGATGCCTTTGTGCTTGAGGATATATTCCTCCTCGCTGACCGACGACTTTTCCTTTTTCCCCCTCCTCTCTCTCATGCTATCTTTTCGTCCCTCAACACACAACCCTTGGGCACAACCCTCGGGCATCACCCTTCCCCCCTTTCCCTTTCCCTTTCCCTTTCCCTTTCCCTTCCTCTGCACAACACATCCGCCATGGCTTTCGACATGGAGAGCGTTCTCGTCGTGACTTCAGCGATCCTCATGTGGTCGATGTTCGCATCACTGTGGGTTCAGAGCTGGGGCCCTCCTAAGCAGGCACAGAAAGTGAGCAACCGCCATCTCCAACGTTCTGAGGTCTCCATACATGCTTGTGATGGTCACTAACTCGTTGCTGTGATAGGCCTCCGACCGCAACCGCGTCGCTGGCCGACCACATTCCCATGCCTTTGGTCCTTCGAGGCCTTCTCACCTCAACTCTGGTCTGGTTCGCCTGATGGCTCCAGCTGCCACCAGCGTAAAGGCATCTTCCTCCGTTGCAGTGCCAACATCACTTGCCGTCCCTCGTTTTATCGTGTCATGGAACCATTCGCACAATATACCCCAATGCCGTGCCTCATCATTGGCGTTGGTGATTGCTCCTCGTATGCCACACAACAACTTCAAAATCTACAACACTCTCCAACGCCGTGCCCCGTCATTGGCGTTGGTGATTGCTCCTCGTATGCCGCACAACAACTTCAAAATCTACAACATCCTCCACCGCCGTGCCCCGTCATTGGCATTGGTGATTACTCCTCGTATGCCGCACATTAACTCCGACAACTCAATCTTGCATTTCGACTCCACCAGTGAGAGTCCTGCTCCAGAGAGCCAACAGCAAGTGGCCTACACGAAGACGGGTGAGAGCGACGTACCAAGCAATCTCTGGCTTGTACCCGCCAATTTCGACTTCACCAGTTTCAACTCCGCCAGTGAGAGTCCTGCTCCAGAGAGCCAACAGCAAGTGGTCGACACGAAGACGGGCGAGAGCGACGTACCAAGCAATCTCTGGCTTGTACCCGCCAATTTCGACTTCACCAATTTCACTTCCGAGCCAGCAGAAGTTTCACCTGCAAGCTCGAGCTCTGGGAGTTCGTCACCACTCCCTTTCTCCCCTCGCTCACAAGACGCTGACACATCCACGTCTATTTCCTCACCGGGGAGCACTCACTCATACAGCGGCTTCCAGTTCCAACAACATGAGCAAGACCATGTGCATCAGAGTCAATGTTGGAAGGAGAAATTGGAGCTGGAGGCTCGGGTTCGTGAGTTGTCGGCCGAGAACAATATCTTGAAGAAGAGGGTAAACACACAGCATCGGTTCATTGAAATTGGTTTCACTCGCCTCAGGGCTGCGAAATCCGAGACCGAAAAGTGGAAATCCCTTGCTGGTTACAGCGTCGACCCATTCTCATACAGAGGCGTACCACAGTGGCAAGAGGAACCTGCAGCACACGATGCGCACGCCGAGATCAACCGGCTCGAGTCCCATCTGGAACGACAAGACAGCGCGCTGCACAGCTCACGCCAGGAGATACATCGCCTCGAGGAGGTAGTCGAGGAGAAGGACACAAAGATCACAATGCTCAACAATGAGATTGAGCAGTGGCAGACCAGGGGCGAACAGGCACGCACATTTGTCGAAGGTCTGGTCTTCCGGTACAACTTGCTCGAGAAGCATTGCGTCAATCCTCTCACCGCGCATCAACAGCTCGCGGATGAGTGCTTCTCACTCCGACACGAAAACCAGAGAATGCAACTTCACCTGGAATATTTTCAGAACCAATACAACGCTCTGCTGACGGACCGCAACAATCTTCACGCTTTGTATGCCGCCCGAGACAACGACCTCCGTGAGGCGATCGATGAGTACAGCGAACTCGATGCCCAGAAATACAACCTGGAAGTCGCAAACTCCAAGCTCGAGGCCGAGAAGAGACAGTTGAAAGTTGCCAACACCAGGCTGAGCGTGCAGAAGAGAAAGATGGAGGTTGCAACCATCAAGCGGACTGCCAAGTTCAGAAAGCTAAAGGCGGATATCCAGACTCAAGCAAAGAAGCTTGATGCAAAGAGAAAGAGTATCAAGACCTGCCTCAACAAGGTCTTGGGTCAGATGAAGAACGACAAGTGCGATGCATCCAGATCGGGTGAGAAGCCTCAGGCGGAGCTCCGAGATTGTCAAACAGCAAACGAGAGCTCTGACGGGGCTGATTTCTTCGAGCACACATGGGCACCACTCCCTCAGCCCCTTCCGGAAAGCTACTGTGTTTACCGGAGCCACGAAGAAGATGATATCGACGAAGATGACGAAGATGAAGAACCGAGAAATGATGGTGGCGTCCGCAACCTGGTAAGCCTCATCGACATGCTTATGATCGAAGACGAGTTGGATCTCATCACTTGAGCAAATTGGTTCAAGGTACTTGTTGGAGGATTGTGAATGATGTTTGGAACGGATAGCACCCCTCTGAGCCTGCTAATTCAGCACGGAATGAGGCGGTCGCTGGTGGATTGAAAGTGTCAAGACTTCGAAGGTGGAGGTTGGCGAGATCGAACATATCAAAGGCATTGAATGCGTCCAGCACTCGGGGCTTGGGAAGGATGCGTGGCGATTGTGAAAGGGTGTCGAGTTCCGTCGTCGTCAGTGTTGGGAAATCGTTTCAGTTCTTGTATTATATTGAACCAGGACACATGTCTCCGGGAAACCAGGCCGGTACTGGGAGGTCTTTGTGGTGTGATTGATTGTCATGGAATTTCTGCTCGTTTGCCATGGCAGATACAGCTCACAGTGAGCTGGTGTAGTAACAAGCGACTCACCCATGTTTTGGTGGGTACGGTATTGAAGGTCATGACAGAACAATGATGACAGCTTCACCGCATGACTGTTCTATTCCCTCGTTGTTGTTTTCCAGCAAATGGCCATTCAGATGGTTGAGAAGGTGAGAAGCAAGTGAGGAAAGTTGAAATTCACCGCAGTCGCCAACGGCGAAGCATTTGGACTTTATCACAAGAACGACGCGTGGGGCACAAGCAGTCAAACAAATTGTCCTTCAACCGAACATTCAATTCTGGATGCCACAGACGATCCCAACTGTATCTTACAGGGCACTGCATCATTGCCTTCGACTTTCATGTCCAATGGATACAACCGGCTCCTCCATGGCACGGTTACGTCCAGCTTGGTCTCCCCAACCTTGACCTTTCGCACGGCTTGCTGTCACCGCGAGATTTCCCTCAGTCATGCGTTGCGACTGGAACAGAATCGACCTACGGGCAATGCTTGCTGTTCCCGGTCCCAAGCTCAGCCACGCTCCCATCATCATGCTGCTGCCAACTATGCACATCCTGGCTGGTTCGCAAGGAGCATGCAGCCTGCCACGGGGAGCGCACAACCTGAAGCGAATGTCAGGCGGCGGGCTTTCCACACCACCTCGACATTGTCGCTGAGAAATGCTACTGTGAAACGTGTACCTGCTCCCAATATGCCTAAAAAGCCGGCCTCTGCCTCGCCCTCGACTTCGTTTCTCCCTCCACAATCTGGCCTTTCGAAACGAGCGAACCATCCACGGCCCCCTGTTGCCGTGCGCGCTCTTCCCGCGGGAAATAAGAATAGGGTCGGCAGGGTGGTTGGCCCGGATCCTTCACTACCAAACAGTCCGATTCAGGAACGTCAACGCGTGGAAGAAGAGGCGTTGAGACAAAAGAGGGAGGAAACCGAAAGAATGCGACAGGCCTGGATGCGAAAGCTGCATGACGCTGAAAAAATTGCTGATCTCGTCGAAGGCTTCCTGAGAAGACGACAGCAGGAAGAGGCAGAGGCCCGACGAAAGCGAGACGCAGAGGCCAAAAGACAACAAGCTTGGAGGTTGAAGCTACGGAAAGCCGAGCAGATTGCTGATCTCATTGAAGGCTTCGGATGGAGCGACAAGAGAAGCGTCGACCGTTACCTCCATCTTCGTTCACTGGTGCAAAGGGGAAAAGAACTCGAACGCCGCCTGCAAGACTCCTACAAGAAGAGCGGCCTGAATGCTCGTACCCGGGAGGTTGCCAATTCGGCGTGGTATTCCCTTGTGGACGCCTTTGCCCATCCGGATCTTGCCTGGATCCAGCAGCGCCTCGATGAGAACCGACCAGGTAGACGGCGGTTCCCCACTACGAGAGAGGGAAAGCCTCATCCACCTTTGCCCTCCAGTATTAAATGCTCATTGATCAGTTTTATTGCTCTCCAAGATGATATGACTGATACAGCTTTGATGATATGTGTGCATCTGCATGAGTTGCGTCTTCTGAGAAGAACGCGGCTCCAAATGACTTGGTCTGCGGAAGTCTACAGCTATCGCAAATTCACTCTCCCACTAGAATACCTTGCAGAGGCGGCCAGCCAGACGGCCGCACGTATCAGGAACAGCTATATTCAATTCAAGGCTAGGGCCAGGCTGCTGTACCATCCATCCTCCCCTCGGCTGGCGAAGATCGTTGATGATGATCGAATCCTCCACCACGTCGGCAAAGTGCACTGGCTGAGCAGGGTCGTCGTCCGCGAAGCTCGCCACGAGCTCTCACAAATCTCTGCCTCGGTCCTACAGAGGGAACTGTTCTCCACGTACCGGCCTCTTATCGCATACAACGCATACTTCTCGCAGGTAAAGAACGATCTGGATTACGCCGCTCGCGACCGTTCATCCGGAAAACTCCAGAGCCTTTCAGGAAGGCTTTCCGAAATCCAAAGAGATATCCGGCTCCTTTACGACTTCACGTGGCTCTGGTCAGGGATCTCTAAAGCCTCTTCCCTGGATCACTACTGCTCGACCGACTATGATGCTTCGCTGGACCATGTGCACGCGGGTCCCCCGGCTTCCTCTAGCGTCCGCGTCGTTGTGCCAGCTGCTCAAGTCAACATTGCCGCTACTGCTCCATGGTCGACTCCAACGCCCCTTTATCCCCTCGGCCCGGGAGTCCCCATCCTCTACGTTACGACATTTGCTAGCCTCACCAGTGTGTTACGCCGCTTCAGTAATTCTGAGCGGTGCAAGCACTTGGGCTTCGATACTGTTCAAACACCCGGCACACCATGCCACCCCTTGGTCCAATTTCTCACCCTCGCGAGCGAACACGAGGTTGCAGTTATCCATCTTGGCTCAATCAATTACTTTGCGCTTCTCCAAGACGAAACATTCGCAGGCGTCATGAAAAACCCCTCGATCCTCAAAGTGGGCGTGGACGTCGAGTCACAACGGCGAATATTGGTAGATGGCCCAGGTATTGAAGTGGAGGGTGTGATTGAGCTGAACGCGTCAGAAGACCATGGCGGGTCTGCCCATAATATATCTCCCAACAATGATCGCGGTCGGAGAATCTCGTCGATGGCTGCGCGGTCTCTCGGATTTCCTTTGCCGCCATTGGATCTGGACCACGCCATCAAATACATGCTCGATTTCAGAGCTATTCGCCGCATCCATGCTACCGAGGCAACCAATCCTATGCAGTTCCTAACCCGTAGGTTACGGAAACTATTCCTTTCTTGGATCCCAACTGACAATGACGATAGATCTTGCCTCACGAGCCTACGCGGTACTGAAACTCTATCTCGCGTCCATGAAGGGTGGCTCGCCGAATTCGGCCCTTGACGCCCATCCGTCGCTTGGCCCCGTCCAGGTCTACAGTCAGGCTCGAGATCCTGTGAGATACCCCGAGTTTCGGTTTTCGCGGATGAAGTACCTGAAAATCATGGCGCAATTTCTTGCTGTGAGGACCAACTTCTGGGCGCGATTAGACTTTCGGGCTACAGATATATCGTCAAGACATCAGCAGACGAAGCGGTTGACAGCTTACTTTCTTTTCACAACCTTCAACGAGCGCCTTGAGACCATTCAAGAGACTCTGGCGATGCCTCAGGTCGCGTCGAATATCCTTGCCATTGTCAATGACGCAAAGCTGCCACTGCGCGCGCAGGACGCCGCCTTACTCGAGCGTTATCGCAGAATCCATCATGAGGATATCCCGATCCGGGACGTCGAGTCTGTTCGGGAAATCCCTTTACGAGGAAGGTCGTACACGGCTCCTGGGAGAGTAAACCAAAAAGCCGAAGCCACGAGTGCCACTACGGTGCAAGTGACGTGGAAGCCGATGGGTCCTCCTTCTGCGGAGGAAAAGAGACCGCCAGTTGTGAGCCCAGCCGCGAGGAAGTCAAGTCCGCGATTGGCCGATCTATCTGCTTCCCCATCCTTGGAGACACTTCCTTCGGGCAACTGGCCGCCTGACTTTGATAGTATACCCATCAGAAGGCTTGCCACTGATAGATTGAGCAGGGTAGAGCGCAGAAGGCTGCAGGCAAAGATCAGGCGACAGCTCGATCGAGCGCAAATGCGACTGGGGGATCAGCAATCCGGAGATCCATCTGCCTCACTAACACCGGATTCTCGCCTTGTCGACGAAAAGCCTCCACCGAATCCGCACGGTCAGAAGCAATTGAAGAAGCGAACCGCGAGCAGGGATGGGAAGTCTTGGGTGTCGAGGAAGGCGGAATTTCCCAACCACGTCAAGGGTGCGACTCGGAGCACACTCGGCAATGCTGGGGAGGGCGGGACATTGGTTTCTCCAAATCTCAGAAGAGGTCGAATTGTGGATGGCCTGCCGCTGACGCACTGCAGGAGGAGGATAAAACCCTTGACCGGAAAAGCGCGGGTGGCACCAAGGCGGCTGGGGCATGGTGTGGGTGCGACGGAAGCTGCGAAAGCTGCTACAATCGCGGAGTCGCTGTAAGATATCCTACACATGGACGGCTACGACGCGGAACGAGAAGTTACGACTACAAGTGGAGGTTCAAGCTTGAGGACGACGACGGAGGTGAAGTCGATGTCGGAGCTCAGAGTCACGCCGCAGAGTTCAGACGGAGAGAAAAGGTGGTGGCGCGGGAAATGAGAGCTGGTTTATATGTTCCATGCTCGAGGCTGGACATGGTGTTGGCATGGGACAGGAATATGGCGAGCTTGATTCCGCCGCCAGGGCTCCCTCTCGACTTCTCCCCGTGCTCTGCATCAGCAGCATGTTGTAGTACGTACGGAATACAGGAAACATCACCCAACACACGTGGTACATATCAGACATACTTCAGTACCAAATGAAGGCTTCTCCTCCATGACTAAAGTAATTACCTACAAGAACTACACTGTACAGTTTCCTGCACTCGTACCTGTCCCAGCGTCGGTATATCCAACGGTTGGCGCTTTGGTAGGTACGTCTACCTCTGCCGGGCCTGCTTTGCGCTGTACTGGACGACGCGATATCCGGTATATGAGAGAGTGTGTGCAACCCGAGACTCACACTTCCATCCCTCGCAGCATAGCATGTACTCGCATCTATCTCTGTCAGTGACGGAGAGAGAGAGTGTGTGTGAGTAATTACCCCGGACAAAAGTACGAGAAGGCACCTATGCAACTAACCGCAGCTTGGCAGGCAACTAATTAATTACTGATAGTTACCGTGTCATTGTACTGTGGACCTTAGGTAGTCTGCACCGCTTCGGCAGTTGTATCCTAACTGTACCTTTCACCGGGGGGGCGCTCTTTTTTTCGGCATTTCTTACGCATCATACATCATACATAGCATTGCAGTGGAGTATGTTTTCGTGTCCAGATCCTCTCCAGCCGGATGAAGAGGGCCCTCCTTCCCTCCCCTCCATAGACTGTGCGAGTTTGATCCTCCCATATCCGGTTTACGCACTCACCCTCACACACAACTTTGAGACTTCCCTCTCACTTCTCTCTTCTCTCTTTCTCTTTCGGGAAACGTTCTGCCGGATTGGGAACGGACTAGACTTTGCACAGTTCACTCGCACACTATACTGTACACAGTATTGTGCGGTGTACCCATACAGTAATGTGTTACTTAGTGATGGAAGGGATGGACGGGATGGGCATGCTTCCTTTACCTACCTTACCTACGAGTGAAGTTACATACATACTGGCTACACTACGCTACCCAACGCAGGCGACGTTACGCCACGAACGGCTGTGCTTCAGTACAGTGTGCATGTAAATACCATACCTGATCTGGTGTTTGGTTCGGTCCTGTCGGGTGGGTGGTGAGGTGTCTGGGGTTCGCTTGTGACGTCATTGGCGATGTCCCGGCCTACCTCGGTGCCTACAAAGTAATCTTCCAGGTTACGAGATACCCAGGACGGAATACTCGTACCTGCCTTGGGGAAGGAGGAGTTAGTCATCAAACACGACCAGTCTGGTCTAGTCGAGTCGAGTCGAATCGATGAAAAAGCTAAGCGACGGCGGCGGGCTCGAACTTGCTCGGGAAGAGTGTGTGGTGTGAGGTGAAGCGAGGTCCAAGTGAAGTGTACGAGTAAGTCCCAAAGGTTTCAATCCCCTTCAATCGATCTGCATACATACTCGCCACAATGCAATGCACCGCATATCCGGCATGCAGTGATGTGCGCGCGCGCACACACGCCAGGATGAGTCGATGGGTCGGTGGGCCGGTGGGTGGATACGCTGTACTCTGTAGTCTGTACTTGTGTTTCCGGACATAAATTCCTCTAGCTCGACTTTTTTCCCGCTTACTCGTACACCACAATCGCCTTCTACTCGTACCCGAGGGTTAACCCAATCGAGCCCCAGCGGCCCAGGAACTGCAAGCAGACCCGCAAAATTCAAGCTAAGCTTTTCCGCGCCAGACATGGGTACGAGGGCCCGAGAAGGGTTTAGCCGCCCCCCCGCCAGCCTGTCTCTATCAGATGAGAGCCACGTCCTCGGGAAGCAGGGCAACGTCGGCGTGCGGATCTCAGCTGAAAAGGGTTTGTTGATGGCGTCGCCGGCGCGTAGTGGGGGCTGCCTGCCCTTCCCGGGTCTGTTCTGTCAATGCATAATCATATTTTCATATTTTCATATAGGTGTTATAATTATGCTTGAGGTGCATTTAACGGGTACTGTGTAGGCGAAGTGAGCGGCGAGGCATGGACAGGATCAACGATTTACCGTCCGGGTTGATGCATTAAGCGTTTGGAGAGGACGGGCCTCCCCCCCCAAAAGACTGGTGGAACTGCAGGGACGGAGCGGAAACTCAATCCGACAAAACGCATGCATAGCACTTCAGGACACGAGGCTACCGCCCTGAAGTGCTGATTAAGATCGCAGGATGGTAGCAACGAGTGTTGCCTTGTTTCGTCGCCCTCAAGTCGCTGCTCTTGCTATCCAATGGACGACAGGATGCCACCGTCCTGGCTATGGGTATTGCGATACTGACGATGCCCTATCATCTTGTGTATACCCAAAACACATGCCCAGACACATGGTCAATACGGCCATGTCGTTTCGCCAGCCCCTACGACCGACCCCATCTCCGCCAGAAGCGTCCTTCCCTCCCCCTCTGACCTCTGGGTAGGCTGTTCTCGTCCTTCTTGGCGACCCGCCAGTAATACACTGGCACTCCAGATACCACAAATGCAATTACAATAACCGTCTGCACCGGCTGATTTACCACCGCTCGACTGACAAGGAATAAAGAAACGCAGCAGAAGATGATAGGCGTGGTGATGTAGGTCCTGTACGGCCGCTCCAGGTGTGGTTCGCGGATGCGCAGGACAATCAGGCCAAGGACGGTCAAAAAGTAGAACGAATACCCTGCCACGCCATAGAATGTGATCAAGGTTCCGAACTCGCCAAGGACAACGTAGATCATGGTGAGAAGCATGTTCAATAACATTGCGTTGACCGGTGTATAGCCCATCCCGATGGACTCGTCGCCGAATACCTTTGCCAGGGACTTGGATAGCCAAGATCGTTTCCGGGTCTTGTTGAGCGGCGTAGCTGGCTCTGGTCCCGAAGAATATCCGAACCCAATCTTGCCAAAGACGGCGGGAATGTATCCTTCACGTCCAGCAGCGTAGACCAAGCGACCGGAGGTGAACGTCGTGGCATTGAGTGCGCCGAAACACGAGGCACCGACGATCAGGGCGAGGATGAGTGCGCCCACGGGGCCGAAGACCTTGCTGCCGAATTGCACGGCGACGGTGTTTGACTTGTTGATTGTTTCCAGCGGGAGGACGAAAATGTACGCCACATTGGCAAGGATGTAGCATATGATCACAGCGGGCATGGCTGTGTGTATCACGCGTGGTAAATCCCGGCTTGGATTCTTGAATTCTCCCGTCACGTAGTTTGTGTTGTCCCAACCATCGAACGCCCAGAGACCTGCGTACAAGGCGACGGCCCAGCTGGATATGTCGGTCGACGTGTTCGCAAACCAGCTCTGATCGCGCCAGTCCTTGTTCGCGGGACCGTTGAAGGAAAGCCCCGTCGCGGCCACGATGATGCCGATGACCGTCACCGCAATAAGCGCAACGAATTTGAAGAACATGAAGAGATCGCCCAGGCGCGCGGCAAAGCGGGTCGAGACACAGTTGAACACCGTGACCAGCATGAGTGCAACCAACGCGGGGATCTTGTTGATCCATGGGTTGACGTCTTCGACTTCGGCACCGATTGCTGCACGGACAATGTATTCGCCGAAAATGATGGCGATGATGGCGGCACCACCGGGTTTCAACACCAGGATTGCGCTCCACGTAAAGAGAAACCCAACAACTTCCCCAAAGATCTTGGCAAGGTAGATTTGCGCGCCTCCGTTCAGTGGTATCGCGCCGCCGAGTTCCGCATATGAGGCGGCGCCTGTCCAGGCCAGCAAGCCCGAAATCGCCCAAACCACCAAGGCTGCGCCCGGGGACCCGACATGTGAGTTGACCTGTGCGGGCGACGAAAAGATCCCCGACCCGATGATCAAGCCGACCACCAAAGACAGGCCGTTCAGGTATGTCAAGGTCTTGTTCTTTTCCAGGTTCTGCAAGTTGCCCCGTCGCTCGAGAGAAAGGGACACGGCCGAGGGATTGCCTAGCGCGGTGTAGCCTCCACCCGCTGTCGAGGAAAGAGGAAACAGTGCAGGGGTGAAGTCGAAGGCGGATGAGACAGAGTAGGATCGTCCATGCAGCCCTCTCCGCTCCGAAGCTGGGTTCGCACTATCAAGTGGATCGTCGTTCTCGAGGGACAGTCGTCGGGAGGAGGAGATGCCCGACCGTGAAGACGCTCCAGAGCTAGGCAGATCGTCCTGCTCTGAGTCTGCGAGGGATGCAAGCTCGAGAGAATCTCTGCCCGGCTGCGGCCTCTGGACTTCGGAGAAGCCAGAGGAGGGAGGAGGCATGGTTGTTCGTCGAGACGGGCTCGGCGAGTTGAGCGACGTTGCTAGTGCTCGGGATTCATCATCGTGTCGCCAACATGGTCTTGCGGGACTTCAACTCAAATCCAACATCTGAACCTGACATCTGGGGATGGCGGTGTTGGAATTGTCTCGGATGGGTAAGCGGCAGCGAGGCGACAGCGCAAGGAGACTGCGAGGAGAAGCCAGATGGAGGTTGACGGACGCCAAGCCGCTAAACCGCGCTGATTGGTTGGCCGATGATGCTGCTTTAACCCCTCGTAATTTGCTCGTCTCGGAGTCGCAGGCTGGCGCAGTCATTATCTCAGCAGCCAAACGATCATCGCCGAACTCCAATGCAACTAAGCTCGCGCTTGCTGCCCGGAAATGTCGTACCGATGACCCTGACCTGTCTCAAAAAACCTCAAGCCATCGTGGTGATGCTCGCAGCTTCTCGACACCGCGATGCTTTGCCCTGCACACCGTCCGTGGAGATGCGGCCGTGTCCCCTTGGTCTTGGTGCCGGGTTACGGTGCTTGCTCGGGGGACCTTGGCAGCCCTGTGGCCCTCGTCCGCATTCACCTGATTGAGCCACCTGGTCGTGGGCTGTGGTAAAGTATTGTCAACTTCCTGGACCTCGCTTGACTGTAGAGAGTAGGGAGAGGCGAGAGCCTTCTGATACCAGCATCCAAAGAGGCAATCCCACCGCTGTTGCCACTTGGATGTCGCTTGGACGACTTAGCAATTGCACATGGAAGATGAGGGAGCAGACGTGGAGGTGGAGAGTCGAGACTTCTTATGGCGCTTCGGGAACATCAATCGGATACACCGGCCGGGCGTTGATCCCCTACGCTTGTGCTGCATGGTTTACCAAAGAACTAATGCAGTCTGTCACGGGCGGAGCCTGACGATTGTTCGAATACGCGAAGCACATTGGTGGTCGTGCCCGTACCAGACTCGTTGAGAAAGCCGCATGCCACTCTACCGGCAGCTGCTCATAGGCAAGATGCCATAATCGGCCATGGAAGATCGAATATTACCAAAGCTATGGATCGGGATCCTCTATCGCTAGGAACTCATTAGTCATGTTTCTGGGGGTTATTCGCATGCGTTCCCAACTCTGAGATTGGAGGAAATTGCCCTAGCGAGTCATTGTGAGGCTACCTGATGCTGCAAGGCATTTGCTAATGAACCTTAGAGGCGTCTGCCGTTCTTGCTCATCGGGGATCGTACGAGTCAAGCCAGACCTCCTCTCATATATCTACCTCCTCGGATTAACTAATCTCTCCCTGTTACCATGCAGTATTCTCGGACCAGGGGCCTTCTCGACATGTCTCAACAAATCCATTTTGTGGAGACGAAACCCGGCACAGCTTTGGACTCGAGCCAAGTACGTGCACTACGATCGCACGTGCGGAAAGTCAATCTGGAAAGGTCGAACCAGAAAAGCACTCGGCGATTGGAGAACTTTCGCTCCTTGACCATCACCGATTTCTCTGAGACTGGGAAGGCGAAAGCTGCCAAGAAGAAACAGTCGTCCCAGCCCGGTGTCACTCAGCTCGAAACGGAAATTCAAGACCTTCCGTCGGGAGAAGACCCGCCACAGGATTGTCCACTTGCCCCTAGCAGCCCTGAGATTCCTACAAGAGCCTTCCAGTGCCTCTCGACTCTGGATGGCCAGTCCCTGCCAAAACGATGCAACTGCAACAGGTCGAGCCCGGCGCATCGCCAATCGCCGGGCCCTAGCCAGCGTTCGTCCCCAGTTGAACCTCCCCCGAGCGACGGGATACATCCAGATGCGGCGCAGATAGCGAATGCCATTGATGTCGATGAAGCGCGAATCAACGATTTGCTCAGAAGCTGTGGGTCTCTTTTTTCCTGGAACCGAGATATTCAGCTGACTGTTCTAGGTGCTTTCCGGGTAGCTGCCGAACCTCTGCTCCCCTCCAGCGCGACCGATGGCGACTTCTCGGCATTCCCATTGTTCCCGGAATGCTTATCCAACTCGGCATTTCTGTACGCCTTTCTTTACTCCATCCTACACATCCACAACTCATGCATTGCCACAAACGAGTCACTGGCTCTGAAGACGAAAGCCATTGAGTGTCTGAGAGGAGATCTCCGCAAGGACGATCCTAACATTCGAGCCCTGACCATTGGCGCCATCCTCCTGCTGTCATGCGTTGCTGTAAGTGAATTCCTCGAGGTGAATGTCACAGACTAACAGGGTCCCAGTATCATTGCGGGGACCTTGCTGAATCCACAGCACATTCCGAAGGCCTGTACAAGCTCTTGGAGCACTGTCGTACGGACGGCATACGCCTGCGTGCTGAGGTCCTCCGAGCAATCTTCTGGTAATGCATCCTGTGGCCTACTCGAACTTTATCTGACTAACTTGTTGTTGTAGGCAGCATCTCCTCGGTACTGCATTAGTTTGTGATCAGCACAGGTTTCTGCAGCCGGACTTTCAAGTTCTCCTCAACCGTCCTCAAGACTTTCCTACCCTCAAGTCACTGCCGACAGTGCCTCTGGGATTCGAGTTACACGAAGAAGTGATCAGTGCCGATGTGCTGCTGTCCATCCGCATCATCCTTCAGCTTCGGGATCTTACCGGCTCCGACACATCCGATCCCACAATGATTGAAGACCTACAAGCCCGGGTTGAAGCGCGGCTTGTCTTTCACGAGAAAAGCTGCAAACAATTCGGCCCGATCGCAGAATGTTGTCGTGTTGCGGTCTACATTGTCAGCTACATCAGCAGCACAGCGACGTGGAAAAGCGCTTTTGTCCCTCTTCGCCTGGCAGAGAAGCTCCTGACATACCTCGAAAAGACAAACGAACAGAATCGCTGGCGCTACCGACGCGATTTGTTCTTGTGGCTGCTACTCGTGGGAGCATCGGTTGGCAAAGGGCAGAACTGTTTTGCTGCTGATCTTGCCACGCGTTACCAGCACTTCATTGAGATCATAAGGGAAGATGTCACAAATTGGACCGATGTGAAAAACGGACCGAGCGCTCTCCACAATGTGATGAAGAATTTCATCTACGCGGAAGACTGGGTTGCGAAGAGGTACCTGCTTCCAAGCTGGAGTGACCTTGAACGGGCCATCTTTCTGTGTGGTTCGGAAGAGGTTGACACTGACATGGACACCGAAGCATTACTCCAGGAGCTCGTGTCGGATACTAACCTCTTTGAGTGACTCCGACCATTCTATGACAAAGGATGCATAGCCGATATTCAGCCCTACTAGGTTGTCCGCCCGCCCTGGTGCTGTCGGGATTGGTCGTCAATGGACTTCACTTCACTCCGGATAGTCACAGTACTCCAGAATGACCGCTGAGCGATCTGTGTTGCCTGGTGGGTTGTCCCAACAAGGCAGAACTCGCATGTATGGTGGACCCGCGACAGGAAGCGAGTCTCCGGCTCAGTCTTAGGCCAAGTAACCAGGACCGCTTCCTATTTGCTGTGCCCACTGGAGCTGAGCCTCTACTGGCAACTGAGTTATTATCGCAGCATGAAGACACCTCAACCTAGCTTACGAAGCGCTCGTTGACCCCCTTGGATACAGGCTCACCGAGACAGGCCCAGAGAAAGACATATACAAACGTATAAACATACTCCACTCTCTCGAGTTCGTGCTGGATCTTCCCACTCAAGCAGACTCTGTGCTTCTGATCGTCCCAAGATTGATTGGTTCAGACGGAAATTGAGCCCATGAAACCACCCTGGCATAGCTGCCGACAAAGGGAATGCCTGCTATTGAATTAGTACAGACTACTTCCTCCATGATATCACAGTCAGCACAGACATCACTTGGACATCCCAGCTCCTCAGATATAGTTTACCACATTCAACCAGAAAGACGAATCTGAATGGTATACTGCGATGCTGTCTGGCCGACTGGAACCAGTTGGGTGACCAGAAGACGGTTAGCTTTACTGGTTGGTGGACTGCGAGCAAACTGGCAGCAGACGTGGTCGAAGGATGAATATACCATCTAGGAATGAGAGCAACAAGGCACGGAAAAACATTGAGAGCTGCGCCAGTGTCTAGCTCTGGACGCTGTTCAATAGGTTCTATATGAGGGCCTATCCTCTGAGCACTCCCTATCATGGTCAGTTGAGCTAGCCCTCCACTCGATCGATAGTGTACTGTGTACGAAAGGAAGCAATTTCATGAAGACCAATATTCATGGCTCTGCTGCATAAGCACTTATTTTCTTTCCATGTCTCATCACACAACTACTGTAGGTACCGACTCATCCTTCACCGCCATCGTAAGACCACAGTTCCTTCATGACCGAACCACTTCTGCTTTTCTTCTCCAGTTTGGTCCAAAAAGAGAAGACCAGCCCCTTTTGTGACGGAGACCATTTTCTGGAAGAGGAAATGCGATCCTTCTGTATCTGGAAGGTGATGCAACTCCACTGTGGCGCGGTTGGGTCCCAGTACGAGTACTGGCATTGTCGTCGTGGATCCAGTAATCCGCCGTAGCAGCTATACGAAGAAACCGCTAGATTGGCACGTGCATAGTCCTACTAGTATGATCATTTAAATGCGATGACGTAGCTGTGTGTTGGTGTAGAATCAAGAATGAACAAGAGTTTATGGCTTTCTTGGCATTATTACTAACACAGCTCGTTGGATTGGGAGAGAGATGAAATAGGTAGGCTTACCGAGTATACCTCGTACTCCGGTAGGATGGGGATTCCCCACTTCGTTGAGAGCAGCCAGAAAGCGTTAGCGTCGCTACTCGTACGCCGCCTTTCGTTCTTGTGACGTCATCGAGGGTTTTTTTCCCACAAGCTGTTTTCCCCTCGCTGCGACTACTCGCGGCCTGTAGCCCAAGTAACGAGCGGAAGTACTCGTATCTCAACCCAGAGTTACGGGTAGGTGCCTGGATAGTACGAGTAATGGCTTGCCCCGAAGGAAACGAGACGTCGCTCTAAGCTTGGCGTGACTAGCCCTATGCCTACAGGCGACAGGCGACACGAGCCAGCGAGGCTGAAGAGGAGCAACCTCAGGTACCTCGTACATAGCCGAACAACTGTTAACAACTTGATCTTGATCTTGATACTTACTGTACGTTGTGAAATGTAGTACCCTTACTTTCGTCCAGGCAGCTAAAGTACGAGTACATAGTATGTATCGGACCATGCATTCAAGCCTGGTGGGTTCATATTTGCCTGTGATTAATTAACTAGTACGGAGTACGGGAATCATTGTGGCATAATATTGTAGACAGTAGTGGCTGGCGAAAGTATGAGGCACGACTTACATCAGTCATGGGCGATATTTCCGTAAACGAACATGGGAGAAATAACCTCCTCGTGATTCTCCATCACGAGCTTCGTAGCAAGAATCACGAATATGAGCCTTACGCTACCATGTGAGAGGTGCAAGCATGAGTACATTGATACTGTAGTACATTATATACCGGATTTGGTCAGCGACAGCGAAGTCGCGACGCTAAGATATCTACGACTAGCTAGACTTGGCAGCTGTCCGCTCGACTACCAAGTACGAGTAGGTATATTCAACGATACTCGTTTCTCCACGGAACGGACCTTGAAGAAGATAATTCACGTAAGCGAGCAGATGAGGAACGCCGAATCTAACTTGTACAGTACACCAGTATCGTGTTGCGCGAACATGCTGCGTGCACCTGGGGCCAAGGGTGGTGCCTGCCGTTTCAAACGCCGCCCGCGGAGTTGATTGTCAGTCGACGCTGCCTTCAAGATTAGTTGGCCGGAGATGATACGGGCGGCTTCAGATCATTCTCTTTCACGTATGGTATTGAAGCAGATGGTGCTGAGAGGAGCCTTTCGTAACACTTACCGGCGCAATTCAAGGTCAATTTCGTTTCATTGGTTGTGCTTGGCACGGCTATCTGACGTCATTGTCATGGACGCCGTTGCTGTCGAGTCGCGTCTATCTCGAATGTTTGAGCCTGTTGGCTCTCCCTCTCAAATTCCATCGTGACAGCTCTCCTTGCTATCCTCGCTCACGTACACCGAGGCCACGAAGCAACAGCCCACTTGCTCATGAGGTATCCATCATGTCATCATCCTGTCGTCCAAAGTTCTCCTCTGCAAGCCATGCGCTAGCAACTCCCGTGTACTGGGCCGTTGGTTCCGACCGCGCTGGCTCCCACTCGAACTCAACATCCTCATCAGGCGACTCTTCTGTTTTCTTCTTGAAGTCCTCTGCGTTTGTCAGGTGCTTGTACAGGGTCTTCAGCGGGATGATCCACGTCATGTCGTCTCCGAGACGTCCGCCCGTGCGAGTGAGTATGTTGAGTTTCAGCTTCGGCATCAACTCCTCCAGCAGCAGCTCCAGTCGATATGGAATGTCGACGTAAGGTTTCGGCGGTAGTTCTTGATTTGCAGGGACCTCCTCTTTCAGCTCCCAGCCGCCCTTCTCGAGATTGGGTATCCTCACTTCGAAATCTCCAGCTGCGTCAGGAGAACCCATTTTTGGACAACTCGTCACAGACAACATGTGCACAAGAGGGAATTTGGGCTCCATGACACGGAATACGGCAGTGGTTTCGTACTTGATTGCTCCGCTCAGGTCGGCATCCTGGGTGACCAACGGGTTCTGTCCTACGATGCCGAAGTCTGCCCGCGCTTGTTGCACCTCGTCGACGTTCAGAGATAAGAGATAGACAAAGTTGCCCCACGCGACAGCTGAATCGACCTCCGACGCCATCATTTCGACAGCCACTCGCTCATTTGCCGGCACAGCATCACCCGTCCTCTCAAGTTGTTGTTTCAGATACCCCAGTACGTATGCCGGGCGGCTGCCAACACCCGTCAGAGCAACTGTACAAGGACTGTTGGTCTCAGACATACATTCTTCTAGCATGGTTTTGATGGGATACAGCCAATTGTCGAAAATCTTCTTCATGAGAGATGCTGCAAGAATCATCTGATTCTTCGTTATGACCAATGTGTGGAGTTTGACGTCGCTGAATTGAGGGTTTTGTCTGGATTTGAAAATTGGCCGAACTTTGTATTCTTGGCAAGCTCCATCGAACGACTGCTTTGTTTTCTCGAACCCTCTTTCAAATGCCTCCAGCAGGTCATCCTCAGTGCCGTCGAAGCCGGATGTGAGCTGCAAAAGGCCTCGTGGAAACTGGCCCTTTAGATACTCTCGGAAGACTTCGTTAAGACGTTGCGAGCCGTTGAACGAACCCATTCCAGGAACAACCTCCTTCAGCGTGACGGCGCAGGAATTGGAGACGTGTCTTGCACTCAGACCGCAGATATCGGTCGTCAGACCTCCCATGTCGTTGACCATTCTGACCTCCACGTTGGTGGCAACATCAGCAATTTCGACGCCCTGACTCTCAGCTGTTGCGAACAGATCGTACATGGCAGAAGCATTGGGCTCAGACCATATGAAGGTGTTTTTCGGAAATCCAGCGTCGTATAACAACATGCGAAGTTCGTCCTTCGCCTCGTTTTCCCAGATGGATCCTGTAGGAACGGCGATCATGACGTCGGCTTTCGCTTTGAAGATTCTTGTCACCAAATCTGGTCGAAGGCCATAGGCTTCGGCGTAATGGTGCTGAGCGGATCGCCAGAGAAAGCGAAGAAATTCTCGGAGGACACAACGGATCGAGAGGAGGGTGTGAACAGTGTTGTGATTTGTAAGGGGATCGCGCACGCAATATTTGCCATCTGGAACCGACTTGCGGACGGAATTCACTTGGACCACGATCTTTTGCTGCAGGTTTAGGACCATCCCAAGTAGTTGATGGTCTTGAGGCACTTCAGCGGCCTGCGACACAAGTGACAGCTTCAAGTATTCAACCATCGCGAGGACCTTGTGGCCAGGTGCGTGGTCTTCCTGTGCCTTTGCACCAAAAACAAGCTCGCAAATTGTGTTTTTTGTGTCATCGACCTTTTGAATGAACGTGGCGATGGTCGGTATCCGCGAACTGTGATCGATACCTTGTACGGGTGTGAGGGCGACTCTGCATTCGGATAGCGACATAGTAGGGTGGATTCGGCCATAATTGATTGTGGAGAATTTCGAGCCAAGGTCCATGCCAAACTTGAGACGAGCAGCGCCGTCGAGGCCGACGCGCTTCAATGCCTCATCGGGGCTGACCGCGAGGTTTTCTAGGTCACGTACCAGAGCATCGAACAACTCGGCACCGCCACCCGATGAAGCCATGGATTGGATGGGTAGGAGGACTCTAGAAGGCGCACCGTGTTCTTTCGGATGGTGGAGAGATATGTCAGAAGGATATGTGGAAGTTACAGGTCTTCAAGAGTTTTAGACGCGCTGAAACTTGGGACATGCAGTGAGACAATAGGCGAGGCAGTTAGGGTGCAGTGAAATAATGGGAACAATAGTTGTGTGAATATTTATTGTGAAGGCGAGGCGCAGGAGATGTTTGGTTTGCGAATGCTCACCAGATGGCAAAAAAGCTCACCCTCAACTTTGACAAACTTCACTGTCACATGTGGTGTTCTTTGGGCCAGAGCTCCTGGGGTTTGCCCAAGGTCAGTCCAAACAACAGCTCAAGCGGTTCATCATGCCGAATGGCATCGTAGTCTCTCATAATAATTATTCAGTCGACCGGTCCTGTGTAGAATAACAGTCGGTGGCTCGTCTCATTGCAGAATGATTGCGTCGATGAACAGTGATTCACGGACCAATGAGACCTATTCACTATTGACACATAAATTAGGCTCATCCTTTTGTGTTGCACAATAGGAAGGAGCAATGCTATGGCCACTTCCGTTTGCGGAGCCAAACACTTCGGATATCTTCAAACTCTCATCTCAAACATCACTCTGCCATCGCTCGTCTTAAAATCTCCCTCATATATCTCACAGACAATCTCCAGCACATACGGCTTCAACTGGTTTCCAAGTCGACTTTTGTTCTCCATTGAACGAGCCTAGAACCTTCCCTCAATCACATCTCCCATGGCGAAACGCAAAGCCAAGAAAGTCAACCCGACTTGGACCTTCGAGGCCGAGGTCCTGTTGCTGAATTGGCTAGACGCCAACAGAGGCACAGATGGCGCGTTGCGTCAGAACGACGAGACGGCATGGAACGAATTCGTCGCAGGCGACGAATTTGTGCGGCAACATGCGGGCATCCAAAACTTCTCGACCGAGGAAGAGAAGAGGCATCATATCCAACTCAGACTCAGATACTTGTGGAGCAACTTCCGGTCGCCATTCTACGCAGAGACACCATTCACGAAGACCATCATCTACACACAAGGCAGTGCGGCACTAGACTGGGGTCGCTTGGAGAACAGATATCGCTATCTCTACACGCCAGAAGAGTACCAAACTCGCAGAGCCCTCGCAGAGCTAGCCACGTCAACATTTGGAGGGAGCGGAAGCAAACGCAAAATCCGCGAAGAGGAGGACTCAGGAAATGGCACAGTTGATGGTTCAGGCGATGGCCCAACACAGAAACGTCCGCGTCCGCAAGTCGACGAGACTCTAGGTGAAACAATTCGTTCAGCATCGAGCCCCACAGAGATCAACAATGGCCCTGAGAGCACTCGAAGCCAACCGCCACCTCTGCTTCCAGCCACCATGCCACCTGTTCTGAGCAGAATCGAGCGTAGGACTCGGCAAGACGCCATGCTATCCGACCTTGAGCTTGCCAAGCTTCCGAAATTCAAACGCTTGCTTGGAGATTCATGGGACGAGAGAGCCCAGCTCAGCGAAGTGTGGAAGCTCCAAGCTCAGATGATGAAATTTTACACGCAAATTGAACGATCGGTGGACGATTATATTGACAGTTGCGCACTGGACGATTTCCAACCAATCGTGCTCAGACCAGAGTCTGCGTACCCACGAGACCTCAATACGCTGATGAGCTTGATTCTTGGCGGCCATACGGGAACGGCAGAAGGACGTCGCGCATTGTTCCAATCTCTTAGGGACCAGAAGTGCATCTCCTATACCTACTTCATCCGGTCCCTGCTCATTGCTGCTGTGACGAGTTGGTGCTTTTCACCAGCAGTGGAAGAAGCCAGGATATACAGGAGCTACGGCGGGGGAGCCATCAAGCAAGTGCTTGAGAGTTGTGAGTTCATGATACCCTATGTCCTATTATAAACGTGCTGACCCTCCTAGCCGTTGATCCCGTTGTCGAAATGAGACTAAGACAAAAGTTCCTGGAGTCCTACGTTAAGCTGGAAATCGAACCACAAATCCCACACAAGGCGAAAGACATGGCGAGAATATTCCAGGGATTTGTTGACCTGATATTGCCTCGCCATGACCCTATTGTGTTCCCGCACCAAGTCGAGAACGTGAAGTCTTGTCCAAGGACTGACCCAAATCGGCCCAGTACCGCAGCTGATCCTCCCGCGCTCTTCGAAGAGTCAGGTCACCGCATCAACTTCAGACAGGATCTATGCGCTGTTTTCGAGACTGCTCTCCAGTGGCGTGCTGAAAAAGACAAGATGATGCACGAGAGGTATAGTTTCAGCTTTCCTTGCTTTGGCGACGAATACCACGCAGACGGGATGGTGGAAGAAGTGGGCAGCGAAGGGAATAAGCGCGCTAGGCCCGTCATTCTCTGCCTCCTCCCTCTACTATTTCGCGCTGTTGCAAAGAATCTGCTTGACGATATTGGGCTTCCACACAAGGCGGCCAACGGGATTGTGCTCTAGGGAGAGGCAACTTTGAGGCAGTGCCCTCGAATGTTAGCAAATAATCTTTAGGTGGGAAATCTCATGTACTTCGAGACGGTGGATGACTTGGTACGAATCAAGCATATTCTTGATAGCTATGAAGTAATAGTTACGCCAGCAGATAGAGGATCTTCCTATCATGAGAATTCCATACGCGTATCACAGCAAATCCCGCCCACGGTTGAATTACCAGTGAGCTTGGCTCAGCATCCATATCCGTCACACGTTTTTCGTTCAGCCCATTGATACGGAGGGGAGAAGGTGTACATTATTTAGCATAACAATTGACACACACTGTACAATGATCACCGAGATCTGTTGTTGTGCAGAGAGACTCCCAACTCTATGTGTGGGTAAGAATTCATTAATGATGCCCGAGTACGCGTAGGGTGCGAGGGTGCGAGGGTGCTTCCTACTACTCCCCCTTCTTCTCGGAGCCTTGTTCCTACTACTAGCTCTCCTTTTCCTGAACGGGCCAAGTGAGCGAAAGCTTAAGGTTGAATCCTTGCTGAAGGCGGTTAGCCGAGCATGCCGAGCTGGTCGGAGCATCGCGAGGTCAAGCGCCGCTGTTGATTCATCATCATGGATTAATTACGTACTGCGTATGTACTATCCTACTCCGTTGCTGAACCCGCGGCAGGACTGTCCGCATCGAGACTGGCTGGCTATCCTACTACATTACAGTATTGTGATTATGACACAGTGACGACTCTAGACAGACTCTGCGCACGCGTATACGTGCATCCTCCTGTGCCCTGCGCTTGCACCTGCACGTGCGACACGTTTTGCGGGACGAGGAAACTCGTCTCGAAGCCCTTCCGCTTCACTGTGCTCATGGCTTGGAGGCTCGAGGGCGAACTGCCCGCGAAGATGGTCCACGACTTGTACTCCGTGTTGCCGTTCCAAGATATGTACACTCTGACGGCCCCACTAGCTGCTCGCTCCGCGTAGACGTCGGGCGGCGCTCGAGGACACCCAATCCACGCGCTGCGGAAGTTCCGGTACCCAAGAACACCGCCTGCTGGGGCGCCCATACCGTTGGCTATGGGCCCGAATTGGGCCGTCATGACGGATTTGCCCTGCGGGTCGAATTCCTCCATCAAGGGCGTGAGGCCGTAACCGACCATTTTGTGGCCATTGGCGAGGTACTGCAAATTGCCTTGAGCAGTTGCGTAGATTGGCAGGTCTGGGTTGGCGTATCGAGCCACGGCCTTGGCGGTCTTTGCTTTTGTGTCAAGACTGAGGACGAGGCCGGAGCTGGGCACGGTCGGATTGGGCAGGGTCAACGGAGAGTTTGCATTGTCGAAAAGAGAGATGACGATCTCGTTGCGCCCGTGCGTTTGGTTTTGTTGTCGGACGTCGTGTTGGTAGCAGAATGTCGCGTTCGAGGCCAGTTGGAAGTCGCCGCCATCAATGCCCGACAAGACCCAGAGGATGTTGCCGGATTTCTTCTCTACCGCGATCTCGGAGCAGAGGTAGCGCGAGCTGATGATATAGCCCTCCTGGCCGTTGAGTTGGCTGATGGCGTTGATGTGGAAATAGTTCCACGCGGTTGCCTGAGTGGTGCCGTCGCTCCCTTCAGCACCCAGTGGCAGCTGTGACGCCGAAAAAGGAAGCTTGTCCAGGTGATCGAGCGCATGCCATTCGAAGAGGATCTCGTTGCTGGCAATATCCATTTCGTAAATGATGGCATCGACGGTCCAGCCGAGTTCAGGCCCACCCACGGAGGACAGGTCATGTTGAGTGACATTGTTTGCCGTGACGAGGATGGTATCTAGGGGCGTGATGTTGAGTTCGTGCACGTCGACGTTACTGGCGAAGGTCTGAGAGGCCTTAAGAGTCAAGAAGGGTCCCGGAAGACTAACGGTGGCGATAGTTTCGTAAGAGGAATCGAGAAGAACTATCCAGCCGTAACCGCGACCAATGGGCTCCCCGAAGCCCGTGCCATTCCAATAAGCTAGCACGGGCTTGCCTTGATATTCGTAGGGGCAGAAGTTGAAAGCCTGACCGTGGGGGCCGAACCACACAAGCTCACCGTCGTCGGTGAAGATGATCGGCGCGGTCTGGTTGACATGCGAAAAGCCCACTGGATTCAGAAACAGGTAACCGGGAACTGTCTCCCCGGTTTTGTTGACTTCTAGGGCCAAGGGCGAGATGGCTGGGGCTGACTTGAATGAAAGGATCGGCCAGGGCGGAGAGCTGGGTTGCTGTGCGTCGCTGTCATGGACCAAGAACAGCGCTATACCTAAGACGGCCGAGAGTAGCCGTTGAAGCCTGCTGAACATCGTGCCTACCATTGTTTGAGCGAAGGCTGAATCACAGTACTTGCCTTGGGAAAAGCTGCCCAGGTCGCGAAGACAACCGTGGAGGACATCGACAGATTGGACAAGGCGCGACGACCTTAATGCCAGCTTTTATCGAGCTTTCAACCGGCCGTGTAGGACATTACGTACGGGTCGACTTGACACTTTCGTTCAACCGCGCCGATTGTTATTGTCTTAGCCATGGTGGGACAACGAGCTCACCCGATGATTTTCAGCCAGTCAATGGCGTTGAAGCTGCCGCGGCTCCAGAGGTTCGCCGCCTGCATAGAGAACCCTTCACCGCTGGCGAGTACGAATAGGTTTTCATTCAGCCCGATACTAGAGCTCTCCCAAGATCCGTGGCGGATGCTCCAGGCACAGCCCCGCAGAAATAAACGGGACAACACAGTCCTCAACGGCATGCACTGCCTTCAAGGTTATGAATAGGCTTCGCATACAGTACCCTACTCTATATAACTTTCCGATTTTAAACATTCAAATCGAGTTCTCGAATGTGACGCCATTGTGATGTTATCCCAGCGTCAAGCGCCACCAAACCGGGATCTCGCTGCAATCGCTAGGTTAATTAAGTATCTCAGCGCAACTGCTCGACAAAAAGGAGATATGAATCTGAATTGACGATATAGAGCGTATTTTGGTGAGGACCGCGCCGTTGTCCCGTTTACTTTTGCGGGACTGTGACCAGGAGAACGGAAACAGCGACGGTGCCTGACGCTAGTAGTAAACTGGAGAGCCGGGCAGTACCGAGTAGCGAAGCTTGGTTTTCTCCAGGCCTGAATGTGGGCGTGTGTGGGGTACAGCTCTGGGGTACTCCGTACCTAAAGGTACCGAGTACTTACTCCCGGCACACCTTGTCGCTCGGCACTCGGTGTTCCGAGGCGCCCTCCAAATCGACAACTTCGTTTTCGTTTTTCTGACCGACTTCCGCTGTCCCCGTGAATAGATGCTATCTTATAGACGGGTCTATGGAACGTCTTCAGTCAGGTCGCTTTTATGGCTGCGGCTGTTCACATCTGTCCGTAGGCCTATTCGCAAGTCCTCCGCGGTGATTGACGGCTTCCGGGTCAGCGACGCATGCAACTGTACAATACCCAAGCAAGGTGTCAGTCCGTGTCATCGCAGTATCTGGAGCCAGGGCCAGCAAGAATCATACGAACGTCCCCGAACGACAATTCACACTACGAATAAAGTCCTGAAGGCTGCTTCGATCGACGCGGCCAAGATCAGCAATATGGTGTAAGTGGTGCCGGACGGTTTAGTTGGAAGAAGTCACGGTCCTTGCGGTCATCGTGCTCTATCCCCCGGCTAGCGCATCTACCGTACGCCGTCCCCTAACCAAGTGCTTCTTTACCTGAAATCCGTGGATTCGTGTGTTTTCCCAAGGCTACATCAGAGGACTGCGTCGGAAAGATAAACAGACAAACTGGGAGCCGCTGCGGCCATTCACATTGCCATCAAACTTCCGCCTTCGAGCATAAACGACATGGACTCCATTGGGAGCTGAAGATGATATCATCCGGATCATTCCGATTCCTAGGTTGACCACAAAGATGAGCTGACACACTCGAGTAAGCCAATGGGATAATGTATAGCTGAGCCTATTCGCGTGCAAGGAGCCCCGTTGACCGAGATCCTCAGGTGTATCCAAGCGGGTATCGTTTGAGGGTGCAGTCAGTCCCGACTACATGGTACCTGAAGAAATGCAGAGTCAGTAGCAAAGTTGTCTGACAATCTTAGGTCATCCTGCCTCCTTGCTCCCCGTGCTTATCTTGATGCGGGGGGCATTGCTTACCTAAAACCTGTTACAGTAGCGTGAGTAGGTACGCCTGGCCCACAATACTGTAGGATGCCATGCCTACACATTACGAGGTACTATGGGACTCGTACAAAGTAAGACTGACTGACCCCGCATTACCCCATCATTAAAACCGAACGTCGCCATGAATCTCTTCACTATCTGTTGATTTCCATCAACACCTCGCCAAAATGATCGCGCCCATGTCCCATGGTGATTTGCCTGCCTTCCCAGAAGGGTTGCCACTGGCTCCCATCGCCCGCATCTCGCACCACAAGCTCCTTCAGAACGATCCAGCGGAGGCGGAGAGAGTCTTAGAGGCCTGTAGAACTCGTGGCTTCTTCTACCTCGACCTCACCGACACCGACGACGGTCAGACCCTGCTGGCAGAAAGCGAAGACCTGCTGGAGCTCGCGTACCGTGCCTTTGACTGTCCGGTCGAAGAAAAGCGCAAGTTCGCCCTCGTCAAAGGCGTCAGCCTCTTCGGCTACAAGGAAAATGGCACCGTCAAATTAACGGACCCGGAAAAGCGGCCCGACACGACCGAATTCTTCAACGTGTCCAAAGACCACATGCACGGCATCACCGAGAGCCGGACCTATCCCTCGGAGATCACGGACAACAAAGACCTCTTCAAGCGGTTCACCCGCAACTCGCACCAAACCTGCATGCTGGTCCTGACGACGCTGGCGAAACAACTTAACCTTGCGCCAGACGCCTTTGCGAACAAAAATCTCTTCAGCGAGCCCTCGGGCGACCACTGCCGCCTGACGCACAAGTACGCCCACCACTCCGACAAGTCGGCCATCGGTCTGCCCTCGCACACGGACTTTGGGTCCATCACGATGTTGTTCAACTGGTTGGGCGGGCTTCAGATCCAGTCCCACGACCCGGCCAAGAAGGGCGAGTGGGAGTACGTCAAGCCGATGCCGGGCCACGCCATCATCAACCTCGGAGACGCCATGGTCACCTTCACCAACGGGCTCCTCAAATCAGGCAAACACCGCGTCATTCCGGCGCCGGGCGAGCAGGTTAATGTAGATCGGTATAGCATCGTGTACTTCGTCCGGCCACATGATTCAGTTCTGATGGAGCCGCTTCCGGAGTATGAAAACTTGGGCGCCCATTTGAAAGTGGCGGGCAAGTTCGAACCTGAGGGCGGCAAGACGCTCACGGCAGGGGAATGGATGAGACAGAGGGCGATCCAGCTCGGATCCTGATTCGAAAAGTCGTTTTCAGTTTGTGTGTGTGTATGTGTCACTTCACTCCACTGTGTTGATACAGTATTTGTGTGCTTGACGGACGGATTCAGCGATAATTACCATCTCAAAATAAGTCACGATGATTTGCAATGCCATTTATTAACCGCATTCCCCGAATCAGTGGCCTTGGTCATCCAGTCTCGATGTGCAACCGGTGCGTCGCAAGGCCTCGTTGGTTAACACATACCTAGTTTTGGAATCGTTGCCCTTTCCAGCGATGGCCCCAGGTTCGGTTCAACCACGCACCACTGACATACGTCGGATGTTGCGAATATATGGCAAACCGCCGGTGGTAATACAAATTGACCATATTTGAAGACAAGAACGGGTTCACTTCACCCATCCAGCGTTGAGAAGGTGCCAATGCTGTAGTTTCACGGGCTTCGGGCGGTATTTCAACCAGAGTTGAGATTTGCTCGTCGTCGAAAGTCCGAGCGAAGCTCAACTGTTTGGCCCGACAGAAAGAGCTCAACTGCCTAATGTTCCCGTGGTCGTGGTCAGGTAGAAAAGAAAACCAGCAGAAGTCTAGGATGATAGCGGCATGAGCACTCTGCCTATTTAGTGCTAGTCTGAGCCGCCTGTCTGAAGCGGCGACGAACTTTCTCCAACCGTCGTTCATTGTGGCACGAGTAATTACCACGCGCTTCCACGCGGCAGACATATTGGATTTCAGCACCCTCTTCAATGTTTGCGCGATGTTCGCGAGGGACGCCACAGCGCTTGCATCATGCGATAAGCCCCCGGGCGCAGTTCCTGCTCCTTCGTCCACGCTTCAACTCCTCGGTCCCTGAGCGGACCCGAAAACTCCCCAATGCACGGGGTTCCGTCTCGAAGCTGCTCTCCGACTGGCTTCTCAATCGCTGGTTCCTCCTCGGGATCGCCTCTGGCGTTGCCTTGAATGAGTATTTCAAGCGCCGCGGAGACGACTCCTTCGCCACATACACCTTGGTTGGCAAGGAGCCGGTGTCCTCGACCGCCAGCATCTTTCACCTCCGACCGAAGCAGCAGTCGGAGAACTATGAACTCTACAAGGAGGCATGGAGAAGAGGCATCTGGAATGTCCAGTTCAAACAACCACAGCTCCAGATCGTGAGGGCGTACACGCCTCTGCCGCCCTGGGATGCGACGAGCGGACAAGAGACAGGAGACCTGAGGTTCCTCATTCGGCACGATCCATATGGAGAGGTCTCGAGCTGGCTGCACAGACTGCCTTCGAACGCGGAGATTGAGATGAGAGGTCCGTACCTCGAGTACGAGATCACGAAAGATGTCCGACAAGTCGTCTTCTTTGCCGGAGGAACCGGCATTGCCCCCGCTCTACAGGTCGCACATGCTCTGTTCGAAGGCAACAAGACTGCAGAGCAGGATCCTGCACGCAAAGACCGCAAGCTGCATATCCTCTGGGCGAACCGAATGCGACAGGACTGTCTTGGCGGCGTCAGTGACGAACCACCCGCGGAGGCGTTGCCGCCCAGGTCGACCTGGTCGGGCTTCTTCTCGGCACCGAAACCGAAACCGACGCCTCCCGAATCTAAGCAAAAGGGTCCCATCGTGCGGGAGCTCGAAGGCCTCAAGCAGCGATATCCCGGCCAGGTTACCGTGGAATACTTCGTCAACGCGGAGGACACGTGGATAGACGAAGACGCCGTTTTTGGAGCACTGTCCCGGTTCGATGACAAGGACTTCTCCGCGGGCACGCCGGCGTCTCACGAACAGCGACAAATCCTGATCTCTGGACCTCCCGGGTTTATCGCACATCTAGCAGGTCCGAAGGAATGGAGGAACGGGCGAGAAGAGCAGGGTGCTGTCAGCAGGATTGTTGCACATGCATTGGCAAAGAACCCGCATCACGTCAAGGTTTGGAAGATATAAACAATAGTGCGTGCACCTGTAAGACACGGGCTGTTAGGCCTATCATCAGCGCCATTGCTTCTGGCGAACGTCCATGCGAGAAGCAGCTCCGGCCTACAAGGGAGTAACCCGCCACACTCCGCAACGAGTCTGGCTAGACATCAGCATCTGTCGTGGACATACCGTGCACTGGAAGTGAAACATGTTGTCCTGGACAGCAGGGTCTTGGCACAATAACGGCATGAAGTGTAGCAATTTTGTATAGGATAATGCCAACTTCCAGGTATCAACGCCGCATCACAATACTGAACAAGCAAGATCCCAGAGGGGACGGAACTGTCTCAAAGGCTCATCATCCATGGGTACGAAGATCAACCTCCCAGGGTGATTTCATTCAAATCATGCAGATCAGGCGAATAAACAGCTTCGTTTCCAGCCAGCGCCTGACGGGCCAGGCTAAACGACCTCATCTAGACTGGTCCAGCTCCCGCCGTCGAAATGGCTTCTCCATAAATTCCCATTCGGACCACAGGCAAAAACATCGGCCTGGGCTCCATAGGCAATGGCGCACGGATTGTTGAAAACCTGCTGGGAGATCACCCTGATGGCATGCGCATTGTTGGCTCCGAACTGATCGCCGCTCAAACCTTTGTCGGCGAAGTGGCACACAACCCTTCCCCTCATGTCGATGTCAGTCCCACTCGGCACGTCGATGCCTCTGACTGAGAAGGCAAAGCACGTCTTATCCGTCACTGCGACGGCAGGCGCCGAAAGCATCCACTTGCTCTCTAACTGGACGCGGGTTGGGCGAGTTTGGGCATATGGCTGACCCCAGACGTGTTGGGCGATCCAGGTGCCGGATTCACCGTTGCCTGTCCAGAGCAGGACCGCCGCATCGTTGTCCCATGGCAGCGTCGCTGCTGTCATTGGTAGATCTGGGCGGGCGGTCTCGTCCATCTTTTCTCCTGGGTCTGGGTCCTGCCCGTCCTGGAGCGTGAATCTGTACAAGGTCCCCAAATCGGCGCCGTCGGTCACGCAATACAGCCGACTGGGGCCACCGTCCTTCACTAGGTTAAGTAGACACGGCTGGCCAACAACGTACATGCCAAATGTCACGACTGTAGGTGCTGGTGCATCCCCCTCCCACTTCAGCCAGTTGATGTGGGCTTCGGAGGTACGGATTGCGACATCGACTCGGCTGAGGCCGGTGCAAGCAACAGCCGGTCCGGAATCATAGATCGTGTCGTTGGCCTTTTTCCACGGTTGCCATGCGCCATTCGTGTACGTTTTGCGCCAAAGCTTGCGATCCGCACCCAGGGCAAAGATGTCGCGGAGGTCTACCGACGCATTGCCCCTGTAGACAGCGGCGATCTCGCGGTCGGCAGCAAGTACAATGCTGTCGTTGGGCGTGAAGAGCTCCCATGTCCCGGGCGCTGACCTGCTTGCGGGACCTTGCTGTGGCTCGTTGATCCACTTCCGGTAGAGGTAGCCGTCTCCTGCTACGGCGAATATCTCGGTCAGTCCAGCGACGGTGCGGTACGCCTTCGGATTCCCGGCCATAATCATCGGCTTTGTGCCTTGGTTTACACCGGCGTCGGGATCGGTCTTGCGAACCGGAAGGCGGAATGCAAACAACTGAGGGTCTGTGATGTCTGGGAGCGGCGGAGGCGGCTTTTCAATGTGGGGAGCCGCGGTTGCGGGCGGTGATGTGTCTTTTCCGGGTTGCGCGACGACGACCGCCGAGTCCGAGGACTTCGAAGACGGGGCACCTGATGCGGCTTGAGGATTTCTGTCCTCTTCTGCCAGGCCTAGGGAGGCGTCGATCGCGCGGTGTGGATCAAATGTCACATAGTCGACCTCTTGGGTGATGAGTGCCATTTGTTTCTTGATCTGCTTCTTTGTCTGGAGAACAGCATCGATCTCCACGGGGATCGCCTTGGGCGAGGCAGCCATCTGGTAGTCCGGCATGCTGCGGGCAATGTCATTGAGTTGCTTGAGCAGAGATTTGTACTCCAAGAATTGATCGAGCAGGTCATTCGTGTAGGTCGAGGCCATGTCGTAGTCGAGCAGGCTTGACGACCACCAGGCAGGAGCCGACTTATGGAAGTCTTTCAAGTGGTCCCACTTTGTAATGATCGCGTAGCAGTATTCGGGATGCACCGAAACCCGGGCCGGAAATTCCGTGGCCGCTTGGAACAGGCTGGCCATGTTCCACGGTTGCTGAGGATCTTTGACCTGGCCACCACCTCTCCAATTAACCGCATAGTTGACCTCGCTGAGCGACTCGCTGCTCGTCTTGTCGAAGCCACCATTACCTTCGCCCTGGAATGCACTCATTGAAATGCTGAGTTGCGCCTTGATGTGCTCGGCGCTGTCCGTGTCCTTGGTGACCATGCTCACGATCGCATTGAATTCGCCACCCTTGACCCACCCAGAGATGAACCCGTCGCCATATGCCCCAATGAACTGCTCTTTGCTTCCATAAACGGCGTCGACCTTGTTGAATGCCATGGCGGAGGTGTCAGGCTGCACAAGGTCGTTCATGACTTTGACCGTCAAAATATAGGTCAAGCTGCTGTCCCTGACTTTGTCCTCCTGTACAAAGGCACCGCTGCCACTTGCTGTCACGGTTCCCATCTTCACCGAGGCCGCAGCCGAGATGTTGAGGTTCTCCAGTGCATCAGATACTTTGTTCGTCACCGTCGTCTTGTAATCAACCACCTGTGGGATGGTGTCGTCGGGGGTAACTGGGAAGAGCTTGACACGCTCCTTGATATTTGCGATGTCTGCAATGTCCTTGGAAGCGGTAGGATCTGTTGAAGGATCGGCCGCTTTGAGGGCATGGCGATCTACCTTGCCAACTGCGTCGGGACCAGTAGGAGTAGTTGTTGAGCCGCCGGTGGAGGTCTCAGTTTGCGGTGGACTCACAACCAAAGGCGTCGGAGCAGTGAATTTCAACTCAACGGCCTCCTTAAATGTTACGACATTTTCCATGCATACTTGTTGAAGGTACGTATTATAGCCCTAGAAATATGAGTCCACAGGCACGATATGAGACGGGGCGAGACCAAACTCACCTGACCAAGTCGCATTGACTGGTCAAAAGGCACGAGTATCAAAGGCATGCTGAAGGTGGGTAAAGGCAGGGAGTGAAAACGACGAGCTGAGAACAGAACAGTTTCCCATGGTCGATTGAAACAGAAAACGCAACATACCTTATAGTTCTGGTGATCTCTCGACTCACCGTTCTTTATCCTTGCCGGTCAAGAAAGCGGGCCTCAAGTGGACGGCTTGACCTTCAGCTCCCAGTCTGGGAATATCGAGAATCGACCTGCATGTGGCTGTGGCACGTAGCCAGCCATGGACACGGGCCGTAGCACTCTCCATGTTAAAGGCAATGTAGCTTCTTCATCGAGCCTATGTGTTGATGGATGCAATGTGAGGGAAGGGTAAATGGAAAGTGAGGAAACTCGGCGTCCTTGGCGACTAGCGCGCGGGGTCGATGGAGGCGCAAGCTGAGGGAAGAGCTTTCCGCTTCCTCTCGCACACACGCTTTCGGCTTCATGGTGAGCTGTAAAGAACGGTTACCACTTCTGGGCCTGCGGAGTGCATGACTGCATGGCTTTCAGCTCCAAATCTAGACCGCAGGCCACGCCTCGCGACATTTTTGCATCGTCCCCGGTCGTCATGTCTCATGTTGGCGGCTTGCAGAGCTGAAAGGCCTGTCCAATCCGAAATGCAAAATCCCGTCCATTTCAAAGATGGCGGTCCGTGATATTGGCTTTTATCTATATTGCGAAGATGCAGGAATTTGCGTTTCTGACCCTTTCTAGATAGCTCTTAGAAACTCGGGGCCTTTATCTGGAAGCTCTTATAGCATCAGATCTTGCCTTGTAGTAGCCTGCGTGCGACTGACTGTGGGATAGTTGTGAGCCCACCCAGAGTACTTGCTCACGAGTCCAGCTTTTCATCAGGACAATCTCAAGGAACTGGAAGCGCCGATGGACGGCGACGACGACTGGGATATTCGACTCCTCTCGATTCACAAACAAGCCTCAGCAAAGGCTCCCTTCAACGTCCCAGTTCCTAACTTGAGCGATTTTCAACTTCAGAGCAGATCATTCGGGCCCGAGGTCTTCGAAACGAAGGTGGTTGAGATTGGGCTCTTCTCTGCTTTCGACTCAAAGCTAGCGACCGCACCAGATCTCGGGCCATTCCAGGCAGACTCGCCCTTTCAGCTTCGAAACAACTACGACGTTACGGTCACACCATTAGGCCGGAACAGCTTCTCGGATGTGACCAGCACCTCGTCTTCATCCTCTTACGAGCACCTTTCTGCTTCAGTGGGGGTAGGAATCGACTGTGCGGTTTTCGGAGGTTCCGTGTCAGTTTCGTACGACAAGTACGTCACTACGAACACAGACGTATGTTCGCTGCTTGCAGGGATCCTTCGCACGAAGTTGACTTGATGGGTTAGGGTCTCAAGCACAGCCAGCACGCCGTGTGCTATGACTTGGCTATACGGTACCTCAGCGCACCGCCACTGTCAGACGCGGCCAAACAGGTTCTTCGTGAGCAAGGAGAAGCCGCATTCCAGGTGAAATTCGGCGACTACTTCTTAGGTGGAGTTGTGACGGGCGCAGAGGCTGGTCTTCTCATGTCGTATGCTCACTCCGACCGAGAGGAGACGGAAATCACGCGCTTTACCATCACTGTCAAGGTCCTCTTCTGGAGCGAAAGCCACACCGAGGAAACTGTGCACACTGACACCATAGAGACTTCATCTTTGACATTCACATCATTCAACACCCTCGAACCTGGGCCCTCGAGGATCAATACCGCTCCAGGGCCCGGCGGGATCGGGATAACCTCACAGAACCCAACCCTGCTAGATACACAAGCGCGAGTTCAGGAACTGACGTCGACAGCTCAGAAGTTGTCCACACTTGTAGCCGCAAAGAGGCCGTTCATCTTCGGGACAGAGCTAAGTACACAGGATTGGGACACTGGCGGCACATTCATTGTGACCCATGCCGCCACGCGGTTGACAAGGATGTGTCAATCCGGCGTCTTGCAGATCCAGCTCATCCCCTATACTGTGTTGCGGGAATACCAGGAAGTGCTCGGCTCCACGATCTGAGCGATGGGGAGCGTAAGTGTGCGAGTTGCTGACACGGCACGCTACTGGCAGGGGCTCGTTACATTTAGTAATTACTTTTCGACGAATTGCTGGTGTCCGGACCGTAGCAATATGCCGCAGCAAGACTTGTGTAGAATCGCGGCTGGACGCCTCCGTGGATAGTCGACGTCGCCGCCACCGACCAATCCGAGGCCGAAAGAGTTTAACCGAATTCCGCCTCGGCATCCGAGATAGCAGAGCATTCCACCCTTCCCCCCTCCTCGTCAGGATAAACGAGCCAAGGCGAAGCGAGGGTTCAAATGCGCCTTCGACCGCAACAATGTGTTGTCTGCCTTGTCCCATCTCCGAAAAGCTGCCAGCCTTGCAATTCCATCCATCGTGACGACCGGAAACTGCCAAGATGCCTCCCCGCAAGACAATCTACCTCCCCAGAAAGGACTATGAGCTTCCGGACATCGATATCTTGACCTTGATATACGACTCTCCTGAATCCTGGACCCAAGAATCGACCGTGCTTCACGCCGAGGCCGCGCTGCCTTCCAACGCCGTCACAAAGGCCCAAGGCCGCATGTACACCAAACGACTAGCGTGGGTTTTCAGGCACGTCTTCTCCATCGGCACGAATGGCCCAGGCAAAGACGTCGTGGTCTGCATCTCTTCCGGGCAGATACTGCTGAGTAACATCTTCTACGGGGTCATTGCCGCCGGAGGGGTATTCTCGGCCGCGAGTTCATCTTTCACGGCAGGAGAGCTGGCCCGGCAGATTAAGCAGGGACAGAGCTCCTGTATAGTTTGCAGTGAGGACTGCAGGGACGTCGCAATGAAAGCCGCGGAGGAATGTGGTGTGCCGACGAGCAGAGTTTTGGTGCTGGAGAGTATGGGTGGGAAGCGCGCGCTCAGGGATGTAGAGAAGAAGGGCCGCAACTGGCTGGACGGTGGAGAAGAAGAGTGGATTCGGAAACGTGAATTGTTGGAGTGGGAAAAGATCACAGATCCGAAGACATTGAAGGATCGAGTGGTCTGCTTACTCTACAGCAGCGGAACGACGGGCGTTCCAAAAGGTGAGTCTTTCCAAGTTTCTCTGGAGGCTGTGGGCCATGCTGACGGCAATATCCAGGAGTCAATATCTCGCACGCAAATCTCGTTTCCGAGGGCTTGATTCCGCAATACCAAATACGCGAACATTTCGCGCACCAGCGTCGCCTCAATCCAGCCTACAAGTTCGAATACCGCACACTAGCACACCTCCCCACGGCCCACATTGCCGGGTGTCAGGGCTACTTCGTCAACCCATCCATCTCTGGCGGGCCCGTATTTTGGATGCCGAAATTCGACTTCCCACTCTTTCTCGAATACAACAGACGCTACAAGATCACGTACTTCTTCACCGTCCCACCGATATACCTGCTCATTGCGAAGAGCCCTCTCGTTACCGACCAGTTTGCGAATCTCGTGCACGCGGTAACCGGCGCGGCACCTATGGGCGCCGAATTACAGGCCATGGCGGAGAAGAAGTTGGGATGTCAGATCTCTCAAACCTGGGGACTTTCGGAAACGACGGGCAGTGTGACGGCCATGCCCTGGGACCAAAAGGATGAGACGGGGAGCGTGTCTCCTTTATTACCCAACGTGCGGATGCGGATCGTAGACGACGACGAGAACGACGTCGAAGAAGGTCAGGAAGGAGAATTCATCCTCCAGGGACCCATGGTCACGACGGGCTACTGGGGCAATGAAGCCGCGACGAAAGAGGCGTTCTCCAAGGATGGCAAATGGTTCAAGACCGGCGACGTGGGGCTCTGCAAAGGTGGTAAATTCTACGTGGTGGATCGGAAAAAGGCAAGTTCTCCACTCTCATGGCCACGAAGCTCCCCATCCTAACTGACACTCCCAGGAATTGATCAAGTACAAGGGCCTCCAAGTCGCGCCCGCCGAGTTGGAAGCCGTTCTCCTCTCGCACAACCTGATCCTCGACGCAGCTGTCATCGGCGTCCCCGACCCGTCCGGCAGTGGCAACGAATTACCCCGCGCGTACGTCGTGGCCGACAAGTCCAAGATCTCGGACCACGAGATCAAAGCCTTTGTCAGCCAGAACCTAGCCCAGCACAAGCAGCTGAGAGGCGGTGTGATTTATCTGGACGCCATCCCCAAGAGCGCGAGCGGGAAGATTCTCCGGCGGGAGTTGAGAGAAATGGCCAAGCGGGAGCGCGTGGCGGGACAGGCGAAGATCTAAGCATAGAGACAAGAGAGATTTCTCGATGTGGTTTCTCGCTTGAGCAGATCTAAGAAAGGGTACAAGACAGACCGCTGGATGTGATTTCTCTCTTACCCGAACCCGTACTGCTAGCCTGCCAGTCAGTCAGTCGGGGATGGGAATGCTGGCTGGACGGAGTCATAGACGCATGGATTAGATAGAAGACGAAATATAAGCGGCGCGGAGCAGACATCATCAATCGCCATGGCTATCCATTCATGACTCTGTTTTTCTGATAGCACTCACCCCCACGTACAGAGTACAGAGTATGGAACACGGAACACAGTATGGAAGTAAGTATAGAGGAGAAGTCATTGGATTGCATAGCATAGCACAGCATAGCATCGCATCGCATGATTTTGCTCTTCCAGGCCCCCACGCCAGGGGCCAGTACAGACACGGAGTAGCAACGCATGGAAGGAGTACCAAAGAACGGGGGCAGCAAGAACGAAAGAGCAACTACAAAGTACTTACACTCCCGTGTGGAAATGGCAATTTCGCGGAAATAGGGTGGTCCCTCACTGCTGCTGCTGCTGCTGCTTTGACTATTAATTAGCGAGAAAATTACTGATCGTAGTCTGATTCGAGGACGCCGCCGTTGCAGCACTCATCTGGACTGTGAGTTTTGAAAAATGGAAGCTCGCAGGATCGGATCTCTAGAAGGAGGAAAGTACAGTATGTAGTGTACAGTTTCCAAAAAATCATTCCCTAGTTAGTTAGTTAGCCAGCTCTCAAGGGGAAGAACTTTATCGTGGACTGGACTGTCGCATCGGGGAGTGAGTGCTCTATCATATAGCATTTGATTTATTGAAAGAATAGGATAGAATCTTGAAGCTTGATGTTATTGTTATTGAAAAACTCCGCAGGTTCGGGCCTACACCAATTTTCTGACAGAGCTCGCTGTTCTCTCGTTGAACAAATTCTGACTAGACTCGGGCTGGGCTGCCGAGAGCTGTATGTAATTGACCATCCGCTGAGACTTTCTTTTCCTTCCCTTCCCGTTGTCGGCACGGTGCCCGGTGCCCGATGGCTGCAAGAAAGATCGTTTCGAGCCGGGACGTGCCCTTTCCGCGGGCCGGCCCCCTAGTTCAGAGACTGAAAGTGACAAGGCCGAAGAGGATTCAATGGTAGTTACGAGGAGGTTAATAGCTTACAACGAGACGTGCTCGCCATGCAATTCATGAGCCTGTACACATATGTAGGGTTGGTCGAAATCAGACGAGTACTAAGGATTTCACCAAAGTCTCCGGCATAACCTCTCCCCATTTCCTTCCTCTTCATCGACGGATCTCACACCGAGTTCGAGTTGTCAGCACAAGACCACGCCGCCGACCCTCCCGAGGCTTTGTAGGTATCAATGATGCCCACAACAGACCCGTAGGTGCCGCCGATCATGAGGAAAGTTCCCGAGACAATCACAAAGACAGACCAGCAAACCATCAGGGTCAATCTGGTGGTTCGTTCGGCCTTGAATCTGCTCCAGTTGTCGTACAACCACATGCAACCCATGGGCTGGAACGACATGAGGGTTCCGAGCAAGGCGCCGATGAGGGAGACGAGGCCGCCGAAGACAGGGATCGCGCTCGCGACCACGTAGGCCACGATTGCAATCCCGCCCGTACAGCTCAGCCAGGTTGCCCAATGCCTCGCCGTGTTCTCGGTGAGGTGGTGAGTGCCGCGCAAAAGCCGCACAAAGATGTACTTGGCTGCTATGTGGATGACAAGGGTGGTTGTGACAACAAGCCCCGGGAGGGCAAACCCGTAACCGATCTTCTTGAGCAGGGGGCCGGCCGATCCCAGCGCAGGCGACGCCACGTATGAGCCGCAGAAGTAGTAGACCACAACGCCGATAGTGATGTATGTCACCGTGACGACAGTCTGGCAGATCACCAGAGACCGTGTGTAGTGTCGGGGATCGCGCATTTCGCAAACGATCGAGAAGAAGGCGGGCGTGCCGGCGTAGGCGAACACCAGGGAGGAGCAAGCGGAGATGGCGTCGGTGAAGGATGGATGGTTGGTGATCTTGTAATCGGAGTGGAAGGTCCCTTCTTTGGGTGCGGCGGAAGGGCGGTCCTGGACGCCGACAGCGATCGTGACGGTGAAGACTTGTGGAAGGGTCAGTCCGCACTCTGTACGACCGAGGGTGGAGGAATGACTTACTTGCTGTCAAAATGCAGACCAATCCGACCCAGGCGAGCCAGCTGATTTTATGAAGCGTCTGGATGCTTCCGAGGCCGAAGCCTACAACGGCAGCGATGGCAACGAAAATCGCAGTACATGCTCCGTGGGAGGAGACGGCATTCAGCCCAATCGAAATGCCCAGCATGCCAGCTCCGGCGACGAAGATCCAGACTGTGCAAAATTAGCCAGCAGCCATCATCGCCAACTCTCCCGAGACCTACAAAGGATAAATGCTGCGGCGAGCGTCTCTCGTCCAATCCGACCGAACAGCAATTGACCAACGTCGTCGATGCCATAGACGGAGCGATGTCGAAGTTTGAATATGCCGATCATGTAGTCCGACCAGGTGGTGATCACGGCAATGGTGATCAGGATAATGATACCGGGAATCATGCCGAGCACGTCAAAGACGGCGGGAATCGAGAGGACCCCGAGACCGATCTGCGTCTTCATCATGAGTGCCGCCGTTCCTATCCAGCCGACCTAGACGCGTTGTCAGTTTGTGAAAGACGGTATGCTGTGCGAGAGACACTGACATTGCGATAATTGGGACCACCTTCCACAATCTCCCCAAAGACATCGTCGACAATAGAAACACGTCTCCCCGTCACAGACAGACGACGCCCACTCTCGTCCACACTGTATCGGTACTCGTTTTGGGCGACGACAGCGCCGTCCACTTGGTCGATCTTCTTTTCCTCCATTGTTTGAAGGGAGTGGGTGGTAATAGATGAAAATGAGGGATGCTCATGATCTGACTGTGGCACTTCGGGATGCGGAAGCTCTAATAAGCTCTCGAGAGGGGGAATTCTGCGGTGAAACTCGCAAACAACACCCGTAACCAGTTCTTGGACGTGGCTAGGATGTTGGGTCTATACGGAGACGCCACCACTCAGCGGGCTCAATTCGTGGGCCAACTAAATTTATCGGGGTGTCAACCGCGAAATCTGGGGTCCCCGCCATCCTCGGCTCCTCCTCCGTAGTGAATTCCACTCGACCCAATTTGAAGGTGAAGCGATGCGAACGAGTGACGATGCGCGAGCACACAGTCTTGTGGCAACGGCGCGCACAATGCCGACGAAATCAGATACGCCCAGCCGAAGATCTGGATAAATCGAGGTGTCCGGCGGAAGATCCATGGTAGTTGAGGTGTCCATGCCGTCTTGCTGTACGTCCGAACTGTCCAGCCATGAAACAACTCGCCGAGAACGGAAGCACCTGGGCAGTCGTCAGGGTTTCGCAGCCCACCACGCCACAGATGATTGAACACGGGATGGAGATCTCCGAGGACGAATCAGTGTCAACAGCGTTGAATTGCCATATTTGACGGGCATGCGCAAATTGGCGAGTGGGAGCACAAGACGTCGAACAGTTGCAGTTCAGCTAGAGTAAGTGGATTTCAACGGACACTTACTGTAATGTCCAGCTGAGGAGCAGCTTATCACCGCTTCTTTGTCAAGGTCGTCAACTATTCATCTGGAAACCCTTCAGAGCGTGCAGTCTCATATCTTGCCTCAGCACAGCCCAAGCTGAGGATTGACCACTGCCATAATACTGTACGTGCTGCGCCGATGCCCGAGTGCTTGGGTTACAGTTCCCCATAGTCCGTATTGCAGGCTAAGCGCGAGTAGCCGACAGTCTCGGAGGTGGGCCCGATCCTTCGGATCGCATCTTGTCCAGAGCCGGAAGGGGAGCGGAATTCCCCGGTGCGACCGTCAATTAGCTAATTATTTGCAACACAAACTGGACGTTTGGTCTGGCGAGTCGCCTTTCGGTATGACTTGCCATAGACTTCTCAGCGACAGGCCTGTGAGCTCAAGTTTGACTTTCAAAATCTGTATCCTGCAAGGTAACGAAGTGAGAAGCGGGAACACACCAACTGTACCTCGGCGACATGATCTCAGCAAGGAAGAGCTTAGGGTGAATGAATCTGTTATCGATTAATGTACGTGTGTGTGAGTGTGGTCATCATAGGAGGCATAGACCATCCTCATTCTCAGCGCCTCCTCGCCTGCAGGAAATCTCGCTCAGAATGTCCAAATCCCTCGGTCATGAGGATCGCTCGGCTCCCTTTTATCCAACGCGCCTTGAACAAAATAAGTAAGCACTTGCCGAGAGGAATACTAGACCTGACAGCAGCAGTCAAAGGAGCGACTTTTCACCTCCTCGGCGTGGTGGGCGGCGTGATGCCATTCGCCCGACCTCGGTCCGACGGGTCTCTCTGCTGCCCGTCACCTATCATGCCCTGCATAAAAGTAATATAGTCGTATTTCGGCACGTTCCTGTCGGCCTCCATGTCCGGCCCGGTATGTTCGGGCATGCTGCTCAGAAGATCTTCAATCAAATCATCCGGAATGAGCGAATGCCTCAGGTCCATCTCAGTGACGTAGGGTTTCCCGTCCGCCACCTCGCGGAATGACTGGAACACTTGCTCCGAGCTGTTCTGATCCTCCGTCACGGAGACCATGAAACGGATGAACTGTTCGAAGCCCACACCGCGGGACTCCCGTTGGCGACGCGAGACAGGTGACATCATGGGATCGATGCCGCTGTGGCACACTTCGACAAACTTGTCGTGCATTTCGTGTTCGTCGTAAACCAGTCCCAAACTGGCAAGCGCGGCGCTGAATTCGAGCTCCGTGAGGGCGTTGGTGCCATCGCGGTCGAAATGGCGAAACACCGATTCGAATTCCTCGAGCTGGATGGGCGTGAGGTTGGTCATATCACGAGCAACCATTTGGTTCTCGAGGAACGTCAACTTCTTCTGCACACTGGCCTTGACGAGGCTGAGCTCGTACAGCAGCTCGTCGTACGTGTACGTCGTGTAATCATTCTCGTCAATGTTGGCCTCCTGGCACTTCTCATCGAGGATTGCTATGCCCTCGAGGTATTGCTCGAGCGGACCAAGATTGTCGGCGAGACGTTGCGCATGGTTCAATTGATCCTCGACATCACCTTCCAGACCCGAGACGGCGAGGGAAAGGGTGTTCAGGGTCAGTGCAAAATCGTTGGCCTTGTCGGCAAAGGTCTTTCTCAGCGCGTTCTTGATGTCCCGGATTGTCTCATTGATCAACTTGCTTCGGGCGTGCTCGTCGGTCCCCAGTGCCCCCCACTCGTGGTCGAGGACTTCGAGTCTCAGTTCTGGCGGTGGCTGGTAGGGTCGGAGCCTGTAGGTGGAGAGTTTGGTCTTGATGTTGCCTAGGAGCGCTGCTAAGTCGGACTTCTCGGCCACCCACTTTCGTTTCTGGTTCCGCTTGAAGTTGGCCATCGCATTGGCTTGGGCTTTCGCGTCCGCGTACGTTCCCTGGAATTGGGAGTCGCGCCAGGTTTGGCGCTGTTGTCGGATGTGCTGCAGGAGAGCACGCATTCGCTTCTCGTACGCCGACTCCATCTCCCATGCCCCCTGCATGTTGCTCACAAACTTTTCGACCCGTCTGCCTGCATTTTCCACCCTTTCCATGGCACTAAATGCATGGAACCAGTAGGCGATATACGTCATAAGTGATCTTTCGTCGGGTTTGGGGACGTCCGCCACGTCTTCGACGTCGAGCAGGTCTGGGATGCCGATCTCCCTGCTCGCAATCTCAAACGCCAACTTCATATTTCCCTTGTGGTCCGACTTGTCCAGCGTGTCGAAGTCGATCAGATCGGGCCGGTGGATATCCAAAAGCGCACAAAAGGCGAGCCCATTGTTCCATGAAGACGAGAAGTCCCGCACTTCAACGCCCTCGTAGCACGCTGTTTTCCGCTGACACCACAGCAGCAGACCCTCTTTAGCCGTCAGACCTTCTTCGTTGATGTCCGAGATGGTGAACCGCAGAATGAGCGTCCATATCAGCCCTAAAATGATCTTTCGGTTCCCATCAACCACATCCTCCGCGCCAATGTTTGTCATCTGGATCCCGCGATGTTTGATGAACTCGAGCGATTTATTGACGTTCTCGAATCTCTGCACCCGTAGACGAGGTTTCGCCGCATATCGACCGAGGGATTCATTGCTGAGGATTTCGAGGAGGTGGATGAGGATGATGCCGTCGGAGAGGTCTGTTACGAGGCTTTGGACGGCGACCTCACGGGGTTTGATCTTGTTATTGAGCCTGGGGACGTCAGTCTACCTGGGCCGGAAGGCGACGATGTACGCCGGGGCATGTACCATTTTGTAAACGTCTTTTCTTGGACATTCACCCATTGCTTCTCCAATAATACCATGGCTGCATGTCAGACGACAATGTATCTGGGTTCTCTCTGGTGGAATCGAGGATGGATATTCCGAAGTCTACGTCCGCGAGGCTGTCGATACGGTGCGAAGAACAAAGTCGGTGGCGGCGATACGGTGATATCCAAAACTCCAGGGGATGAAACGGACAAACGCAGGTTTCAGCGCAGACAGACAACGGTCCGAGTGTCAGACTAATATGCAGTCACTGAGAGGATGATGTAGACTAGGTAAGTAATTTGTGATTCCCAGCTGAAAGCCAGCTGAAGGGAGCGTGAGGGGGTTAGTTCGCTCGGCCTTGTCTTGTTCCGAAAAGTAAACAAGACGCCAGCGGGGCAACGAGGCCAAGAGCGATTCCGCCAATCAGATCTTGCCGATTCCTTCTGACGTCGCTCATTCTGGCATCAATGCCTCCTTGCCGTAGCGGTATCACTCTACTTGTCTTCCATGCAAACGAGCTTAGGTTAACATTGGTCTCGAAATGCGCTCACTGGTCTTTGTGGCGCCCTTTGAAGTAATGCGTGCACCATGAAAGAGGCCGCTACTTCTCTGAGACAATTGTGGCGGGACTTCCCAGCCATGACGCCATGACTTCAGTTACCTGCGAGATGAGCCCGCCAGTGACCTGGAGGCTCGTAGAGTTTGTCGTTCTTCATTAGGGTCTCGTTTCTTTTTTAACTCCGAAGGCATTCTCCTGTAGCACTTATCGAGATGGGATCCGTAGCAGACGGTTCAGAGAGATGGTGCTGGGTTACACTTGTCACCAAGCCGTCGTATCTGCCAGGCGTCATCATCCTCGCTCATACGTTAGATCAGCACAGGTCCAAATACCCTCTCGTCGTGCAGTACACCGACTCGCTGGGAGAGAAGGCCATATCCGCGCTCCAGGAAGAGGCTCAGAACTATGGACGTCTGCAACCCGAGAGGGTATCTCTCCTCTTGCCCAGGAAAGAACAAGAGAACACCGGGAGCGTCGCTGAGCGTTTCAAAGACACGTTTACCAAACTCCGAGCCTTCGAGGTCTACAAGCTAGGGTACGGAAGAGCCGTCTTTCTCGACGCCGATATGGCCATCTTCCGGAACCCGGACGAGATCTTCGAATGCAAGCTCCCAGGTCGAGACTGGCTAGGTGCCACCCATGCCTGCGTGTGCAACCTTGACCACGATGCATGGGCTCCGGACGATTGGCACAAGGGAAACTGTGCCTACACGCCCCTGAACCACCCCGACGAGGTCGCTGCGGAGATTACGCAAGAATCCCGTCCGACATACCGTCTTCTAAACGGTGGCATGTTGCTGTTCCACCCGACTGAAGAACTGTGGGACCGCATGTTGCATTTCTTCCACACCACCGACCGGCTCAAGACCTATCAGTTCCCGGACCAAGACTTTCTGGCAGACTTCTACCGTGACAAGTGGTGCCCACTGTCGTGGAAGTACAACGCGCTCAAAACCATGAGATATTGGCATCCTCGGATGTGGTCAGATGACAAGGTCATAGTCCTCCACTACATCGTCGACAAGCCGTGGGAACGACAAGTCAGCACAGATGGCGTTGCGGGCCATCTCGGCAGGGACGGTGACACCCATGAATGGTGGTGGGGTATTTATCGACGGTGGCGAGCCGACCGCGAGAGGACACGACCTGACGGTCTCGTGCTCGGCTCGATGGAGGAACTGGTCGACACGGAGCAGCCATTTACAAAGATTGTTCCCATCCCGCAAGAGGCTGGGAAACCCGAAGATGTCTTCTAGGTCTCCGAAGGAGTTCGCAAAGTTGGAAACGTTATTTGAAAGGCAAGGATGCATGAGGCAAGGCAAACTTCTTGGGTGTCAGTTCTCGTCTACCTGACCCTCCCAACACGCATGTATCTCAAGTCAGCGTCTAAGCTTGTGACCAGGTCATCCGATGCTTCTGAGCCTCTATGTGGTAGTCGCCTGTGAGATAATCAGAGGCAGATGATTCCTCAAATATCAGCAGCGCTGTCCGCTCCCTGCGGCAGCTTCACTCCTTCTGTCCCATTTATCTCTCGATCCTCGACCGCGGATAGGTGCCTGCTGTAGCTGCCCCAATGCCACATGATCTCAACGCATCCTTCGTCAAGGAGTTGCACAGCCATCTCCGTTCTTTGTCCCGCTGTATGAGTCGACCCAACATATCCGAGGCATTTCAAGTTGGCGCCCACAGCTGCCCTGACTCCCGAAATACTGTCCTCGACAGTCAGGCATTCCCCTGCTCGAGCCCCAAGCCTCTCAAGCGCATGGAGGTAGACGGCGGGATCGGGCTTGCTGGATGGAGGAGAGACGGAATCAGCCGCGGAGAAAATATTCTCTTCGTCGAAGTACTTGATGAGACCCGTCACCTGCAGGCAGGTACGAATGCGGCGGAGGGACGAGGAGGAAGCAACGGCCAAGACAATATCGTCGAGTTGATGAAGTCTGGCGAGTGTTTCGGTCACGCCAGGGCACAGCTGAATCTTCGCTTCGATGTTCGTGACCACGCGGTCTTGTTGAATCATATTGTAGGTTTCCAATTCGTCTTCATTCAGTTCGAAACCAAGTTGCCGCTGCAGGATTACCAGGATTCGGCGGAAGCTGAGGCCGAGAAACTCCGAGATCAGATCCTCAGGCGAGAACCGCATGGCGATGTCTCTCTTTTCTAATATCTCGTTGATCAACTCGCTGCAGATTTCTGAGGCAACATCCTCCGATTGAACGAGAGTATTGTCGCAGTCAAACAGGAGATATTTGATCTGTAGAAAGAGTCAAGACCCAGGAGAACAGAACACAGGATAGTGAATTCCCACCTTCATGGTGCCAAATGTAGCAGGGAAATGGCCAGAATTTGATGTCGTTTGCCGCGGGTGAAGTTTGTTTGGTGGGTGCGCAACACGCCTCTAGTTGGGAATGAAGGAATAAGACGACCGGATCCCCGTTCCTTTGAGTGAGAGAAGAAAGAATGTCGGTATCGACGGTGAATCAAACATGTTGGCGACATTTCAAATTGGGCGGCTCGCACACGACGCGGCCACCCTCGCGTCACGTACGTCCATCCATCACCACGTTGCAAAATAGCAGCGGCAAGCTTGTAGATATGAATGGCATCTCCAGGTGAATAGCGTTGGCCTCCGCACGACAGAACAAAAAGTGAAGGCTGTATGTTAGAGGAGAAAGACATGGTGGATATAGTCCTAGGTCGGATCGGAGTTAAGCAAATTGTCCCACAAGTGTTGAAAAACAGAACTTTGAACGAGCATCAAAGCTACCACCTCGTGTAAATACAATAGATGTCTGCAAGCCCGCCAGTTCGGATACTTTGATCCATTGTGCTGCCATCGTCGCCTTTCACCGAGAACTGTTTGCTGACTGAGGTGTTCTTCGCGGTGACCCCCTTTATTATGTTCGTCTTTGGTTGCTCTTGCCTCTGTGACCGCACCTCAACTAGGCGAATGGCAGATGACAGTCGCGAGTCATTTACGCCGCCTACCTATTCGTCCTTGGTAGGGAAACCGTGCTCATCACTTATCAGACTTGCGATTTGGACTGAGTCTATCTTGTGTTGTTTTGGACTCCCGTGGCTTGGGGTCTCGGGCTCATTTTTCACCCCTTGCATTGACCATGTCCTCACCCTAGCAAAGCTGTCAACCCCAGGCCTCACGGTGACCCTTGCATCTGATGGAGGCTGAATTCCAGACAAGCGACCCGCTTGGGCCATCTCAAGATTTCAAAATGGACGGATCGCCACGAGGGACGAAGCGCCCCTACCCCGACATCTGTGATTCGGGCGACCGTCGCACCCCAGAGCCAGATCCGAGTCCTCTTCGACAATACGAGAGTCCGCCTCTCAAGATGCCGGTGCCACTACACACACGGACAGCCGGTATTCTCAGAAGCGAATCTCCCCTGACAGGACCACATCTACGAGCGTCATCTCAGACCCCCCTCGGCAGAACACCGGCACCATTGTCTCGCAAGGCCAGCGGACCACCACCGTACACATTCGGTTCATCGGTGAGCCTTGATCCTAGTTCCTTGTCACCCATCCCAGATCCGGTGGCATTGGCGGAGATCAAGCGGATGGTTCCTCAGCTCCTCTGTACCAAGGAAGGCCTGAGGAACCTTGGCGGAATGATCGAAGCGTTAGGAGCTGATGTCCAGTACGCCAATAACACACCCATGCCTGCGTTCAAGGAGAATCATACACAGAACTCTGGAACAATACCACAAGACATGGTCATGGGCGACTTCTCAAGAACTTTGGCAGGATCAGCGTTCGATGCATTTCTCAACGATCTGGGAGGGGAAGAATACCGCGCCTCGGGGATCGCTGCTGGGAACAATACAGAGGCAGAAAATCGATAGAGCCGAGGAGAGCCAACGTACCCAGAAACCGACACAGATGCGTTACTTAGAGGATACCGGACATCTCTGGTCTCGCGAACAGAGGCGCGCCTGGTTCAACACTTGAGCGAGAAGTTTGGAACCCTTCTAGACGCCGAGCCATTCAACCCGGACGGAGTCATGGATGCACTCGCTCCTTCCGCGAACTTGTCGGATGTTGACTGGCATATGCTGGCGGAAATAATTGAAGGACGGGTAGAGGCTTTCCGCGAGACACAGAGAAAGGCTCGTGTTTGGGAACGTGACAACGAGAGTCCTGCAAAGAATTAGGTGCATCGTCGTGATTTGCAGCACCAGCCGATATGAGCTCCCAGCACTGTCTGCCTGTTTGCATCGGGATATATCCCTTTCGGGGTCGGACATGGACTTGAGGAGAGGGTATCAGGGTGGAAGGACACGGTATGTACATAGGATGGAGGGTCGTCTCTCCGCCGCTGAACACTTCAGACGTGTTACGAATTTCATTCTCATGAACGGGGCATCCCGCCCACGCCTTACTGTTCTTCTCTGTAGCCTTGTATGGCCCACCTCCCCCTATGCATACCTTCTCGCAGGCAGAAGACAGTCGGGGCGATATCGACTCTCATGGAAGAAGGCCGCAACTGCTGAAATGGACAATTCCACTCGCTCGTTCCTTAGAGTTCCGCCGTAGCAGCTCCTTCTGTCGCTGGGATGTCTCCCAATGGAGCTACCTCTGCTCAAGACTGTACAATCCTTGCTTCGTCCCTTGCACTGAATTGCAGTTCGTAGTCCTTCCCGATAGTTCTACCGACTCTTTCAGTATGTCAAAGGATCCCGAGGTGTTCAGCACCCTATATACTCGTGATCTCGCTCAACATCCCGGGACTATAGCGGGCTCTACCTCTTGCCTGCCGTCTTTACCGTCAGCAAGACAGCTTCAGTCACATGCTCTCAAGCGTCCCCGTCGCTTATACCATAAGGTATCGTAGGCCGTTCCAGGTTCTGTTCAGTGACATGAGTGTTGAGCACATGATTGCAGCTAGCTGCGTCGCCGTCGGCAAGGTCGGCTACCCCTGGCTACCCCTGGCTTTCTCGGGCTGTCTCTGAGACAGCGTGTGACTGTGAGGCTACAGGCTGTCATGACTTGTCACGAAGGTGTAGCTGTCTGTCACATTCTGTTGTGATCATGTCTTTGTCTGTCACGTTCTGTCACGAAGGCGTCAGCATCTGCCATGCCGTCGTTCTGACGCCGTCCTCAGGGGTATAAATATCTCCCTCTGCGACAGTGTTTGCTTTCTTCTTCTCCTTCTTCCTCCCACTCTCAATATCACACAGCTTCTTGGGTTTGCTGGCTGGGACTGGTGAGAGTCCGCCAGGATCTGGACTCTCTTCAGTCCCAGCCGGCCATCTTTGTCTTCTTCTCTCGCACATATACTGAGGTGTCGCCCTGTCATCCCTCCCAGCACGATCCTTGAGGCCCAAGTAGGTGAACAGTGCCTGTATCTTCGTCTCTCACTGCTGACTTCGCTATAGTGCGACTCCTCCATCTTGTTTTGGCCGCGGGCGCCTAGTTTCCCTTAGGCTAGTAGGTCATCCACGTCCTCGCGGACTCATATGATTCGCAGGGTACACGATGATGTCGCCGCTGTTCATCTCCTGGGCTTGGCATCCCACAGAGTTATAAGTTACTCTTCCGACTTCATCCCTTTGTCTTTTTTCCTCCCTTTCCTCTTCAGGGACAATAACCATTGTCTCTCGCGTGCCTGCGGTTCTGAACACAAGTCGACAGCAGGGATGACTGGACGCAACAATCACAGAAACATCCTTTCCTTCCGTGGTCATATTCCTCACCGTTGGTGGAGGTTTCGATCAGACTCCCCTGGGGAATTGGTGCAACCAAAAGGCGCATCCTCTCATGTCCTACGCGCGGTTTCGCGGGAAAGTCGACACGCGAAAATCTTCACAATGTCGCTTTCCCGCCTCCGCCCTCACTGCCGGACCGCACACAGCCTCGCGCGAACACAACCACGAAAAATACGTGAAGTGCACGAGGCCGCGTTAGAGGCAGTTGGCGGTGATTCAGAAGCCTCAATGGCTTCACGTCCTCAGATCTCGCGCCTCCCGCCTCTCGACTTACCGCGCATTCGCAACTTCGACGACCACTACCACGCACATTCATACCTTCAACCAGCACAGCGCTTTTCGACACCTTCATTCACCAAAATCATTCGAAATGTCTGACCTTTCCAAGGCGGATCAGTTCCTCTACGCTGCCCTCGCAGCCGAAGTCGTAAGTTGACTCTGAGAATTTTTGACAAGTACTAACCTTCCACAGGGTTCGCCGACCACTCCACCACCCGAGTTCAGCGCAGCCGCGAATGTGGCTTCGACCGCCCCTGCCTCTAACGAGGTCAACAATACGGCTGGCAATGACGCCGCCGCTGTTCCACAAGCTGCGGTCGCCGCCAGTGTTGGGCCAGTAACCAACACCGCATCCAATCTCGCCGCAGCGCCTCTTGTTGCCTCAACACCAGCAACCCTCAACAACCCTGCCAACGCCGCCGTCGCCTCGCCCGTTGGAACAGTCGGTGGTAACCCCACCCAGACTACCGCTCAACACTGGGTTCCAAAGTACAGGAACGTTGGCGACGCGGTTGATCCGTTCATCTGCCCCGGTCTCAACGGGGACTGTTACCACGCGGTGTTGCGTGAGAGCGGGTACTGGGACCACATCTTCCGGAAGCACCACTACACCCGCAAACAGCTGGACAAGCCGGAAAACAGCCATGTCCGCGACGTCTTCGTGCCAGCTCGACGAGCCTCCTGGTATCTGGCGAGAGGCCATGACATCACCTACCAAGGAACCGAGCCGAAGCAGATCGCCGTGCGGAAGCGTATGGCCCTCGGCCTCAGATCGACCGATCCGACATATGCGAAGACGGTTTACGGGTCGACCATGACACAGCCAGATACCTGAAGGGAAGTGAGGATGAGCTGAGCGGAAGGTGAAATAAAGTTGAATTCGGCGGAAAAGTGCTGCGAGGTTCAAGCATTGGCGCCAAGGCGCAGTGGAGTCAACGAGCAGAGACAGTTAGTCCCAGGTGCTAATGAAATGACTCTTGAACAACAATGATTCCCTCTACTTCTCCTCTACTGACTCTGTTGCTTCGAGCTTCTTCCGTTGCTAAACGAATCTCATAGTATCTCGACGGCGTCCTGTTGTTGTCATCAGATACCATCGCATACACAGCACCAACAGCTCGCGATGGTCCCAACACTGGAAAGAACCGTTATCACCGACGAGTATGCCTCTCTCAAAGCGTCCATCACCTTCGATACTTCAGCGGCCACCCAGCTCCAGCTCCAGTCCAGCACATCTTGAAGCTCTTCAATTGAATAGGACGTTCGGCCGCCCCCGTGACGCTCGCTATCGCTAACCTCAATCATCCATATGCTTTGTCATCCATCCATCCATATGCACCTTCGCCGCCAACGTATTACGGAGCACAGCATAATGCATATGCACGCACCTGTAGTCGTTCGCTCGCTCGGCCGGTCCTGTCGTGGAACCTCGAAGGTAATGCACTGCGCTGTCCTGCACTGCGCCTGCACTGCGAGGCAAGCTACATAATCACGAGGCGCAGGCCCAATCAGGACAGAGTTTCGAGAAGACCAGTTCGCAGAGTCGGAGGCCAGAGACCAGAGGCCAGATGGCCAGTAGAAGGTCAGTAAAGTACGGGGATGATCTGCCAGCGAGCCAGCAGTGCGAGCCAGCGAAGCAAAATCAGTCTCGGTAGGTCAGGTTGTAGGTCGTTTGGCTAACTCGTAGGTCGGTTGTCAGGTTATTAGGTAGGTTACGTAGGCGGTACGGCTAACGTCGTGCGACGTCGCTTGATATGACACACTCACCATGCGCACTTGCACAGTACGCACAGTACGCACAGTCGCACACGCACACGCACACGCACACGGGCGAGGAAAATCATGCTGTGTAACACGTCACTCGACCCTAGTCGCGCTGAAGCGGGGGAGGGATCCCGGATTGGATGCGGAGACGATGATAGGGCTTCAAGTCCACACAACAGGACGGGACAGAACAGGACAATTTTCAGGGTGAAAGACAAGGTAAGGTCGAGCTGGGGTCCTTCCTTGCTTGGGATTTCTGGATGATCATGGCTCGATTCCTTGATTGTTCCTCATTCCTCATTCCTTGTGGCTTGTGGCTTGGAAGCTTGTCCAGGGGCTGCGATTCGACACATATGTATGGCGGAATTTACCCATGCAGGGTCCAGTGCATGCGAGGTTCTTTCCGCGGCGGCTGATTCGGGCGCTGATTTGCTGACTTGTTGATTTCATTGTTACTCAGGGCTTGGGGCTACGCCCGGGCGTGTGGCGCTGGGATTTTATCTACAATACGACCCGTCTTTGTGTCCCCAAGAGTCGGTGAGAGCCCGCCTTTTGCATATGCGACTTGATTGCGGTCAGGCGCTATACGTGCCAACGAACACGGTTATACAGCCTAAAGATGATGGATCGGAAAGACGAAATGTCAAAATCTGCCGTCACGATGCGGCCAGCCACTGCAAGACCGTTTTGATGTGTAAGATGTTCAATCCTTAAAGAAATACTCTCTTCGGGCTACCAGCACTTGGTCAATGCCCGTTGCTTGTCGTAACATTACGCTGGTGATCATGTGTAACAGTCTCAGCCCCCAACACGCTCAAGCTGCTTTTCTGTATGTCTTGTTTGGCGGAGAGCAGCAGAAACCGACCTCGATACCACAAACAAGAAACCCGTCCTGACATCCAGATCTACCACTTAAGGACCTTCGCCGGGAAGAATTCGTCAATCAGCTCCAAGTAGTAGGGCTGTATTGCTAGATCAGCTTGTCATCCGAGAACAACTGTGGAGTGTACGTACCTTGAGCTTTTCAATGTCCGGTCTCTCGTCACTCTTGCTATAGAGATCGTAAGGGTTGAATTTCTTGACCGCCTTGAGCATCTCGTGATCCTTTGCGTTCATGAACTCCCTGTAAGCACCCTGTTGGTGCCAAGGGTAGAAGCTGTGGTAGCGGATCATGGCGAGAGCCTCATCTGGGAGGGTCGACTGACTCTTGACGACGTGGTAGAGGTACTCATCATGACCCCATGAGAGCATGATGTTGTCGAGGCCGCAGCCAGGCGTGTAGATGCCATTCTTGGTGCTGTAGATCGGATCGTCGAAGTCCGGGTTGGCAGAAAAGGACTTGTTGCCATAGATGATGCGGTCGTCAAACGCACAGCCGACGACGAACGTATCACCGACGACATCCCATTGGCCCTCGGCATCGAAGAAGAACAAAAGCTTCCCCAGATCGTGGATGAGACCGGTCAGCTGCATCCAGCGGGGCCGACCATCGCGGCGCATAGCTTCCGCGGATTGAAGGAGGTGCTCGATCTGACCGAGCTCGGTGTCGGGGTCAGACTCATCAATGAGAGTATTGAGGCGCTCCATTGCTTCCCAGATGGACATTTCAGCACGAGTCTTCGAGTGGAAGGCATGCCGAGCCTTGAGGTTGTAGGCGACAGTCTGCTTAGTGTGTTGCTCCAGGTAGAAGTTCTTGACTCGATCAGAGGCCGTTTCGTATTGGCGAAACTGAGTCTTGTCTTTTTCAGCGTCGAACTTGGAAGCTTCGTCTCCCTCCGCGTCGTGTTGGGTCTTCAAGGCTTGATCAGCTGTGATATCGGCACGCTCAATCTCGTCGCACAGAGCTTCGAAAGCTAGGCCATCTCGGTCGGTGCGAAAGGAGGGTGGGTGAGAAGGTTGTTGGAGAATGACAGACATCTCGAGACAGATGCGAGCTACCTTGTGTACTGTATGATGATGAAGAATAGTTTGCTGTCGGGCGCGGGGCAGTGCTCAGAGCGAGGTATTTGAGCTGAGAGGGAGGCTGAAGCCGTCTGGGTATTATATGGGCGACTTGTTTGACGGGAGGCTTCAGATTCGTTCGATCTCGCCACGATGACGGGCAGGTCCTGATGTTGAGAGCGATGATGTCGACCAGTGAGGCCCGGCTTCACTTAATATAGAGATCATCCTGCTTAGCCAGTGACAGTGCACGTCCCTTTTTGCCAACAAACAGAATGGACTGGTGAAGACGCCGACACTTGTCCAATTACCTACCAGAAATTCTCACGAATTCAACCAATTCGATCCTGAGGGGCTTGCAGCCGCCTATTGCGTGGATACAAGCGAGGCGACTTCCTGGCCGACTGAGTGGTGAGAGTTGCCGGATCTGGAAGATGAGGTTGACGACGAAGGCCAGATGGAGCTCGGATGCAACGCTAAGCTGATCACCGATCGCGGGCCGAAGTAGTTTCTTCCTTTACCATGGACGTGGTCGAAGCGCCTGCAATCTAGGTTTCTGAGTGGATGATGACCCCTGTCAGAGGGTTCCTAGTGTGTTGCAAAATTGCCATTGTTTGTAGCTGTCGTGAAGAGCTCCTCGGCGGCTGTAGGTTTTGCGCGACGGCATCACTAGAGCTGGAGGAAGCACGAGCTTGACAAAGTCGGTGAAAACGGCAGAGAATGATATAACACTATCGTGACAAAGGCTCGCTGCCGAGCGTCAGGGTTACACAATATTTGCCAGGATCTGGTGACCGGTCAATGCCATTGTCAACCCCCGGGGATGGACGGGCGTCAGTAGCTCTCATGTTGTGTAACGGCGACAACATTAGATTGCATGCCTGAAAAACAGGGGTCTTCGTGAAAGACGCCAATAGCACGACCATACAGATGCGTGTTCCATCTGAGCAGGTTTCGTGCTGGTTTCTCAAGCAGCAGATGGAGAACGAAGAAAAAGCTCCAGAATGAAAATTCAGAGGGCACAAGACGAGGCAGGTGGGGCACGGGAGAAATTACTGGATTCAGCCAGCTGGGAAGGCGCGACAAGGCTGCGCACGAAGGAGGCGGTGGAGGTGGCGGAGACCCGTGCAACCCGGTGCAACGCCGACCGGGGACGCTCTCACCTTTCATTGCCGACAGAAGACGAGGAGCTGCACACACAATGGCAAGCGCTCACCAAGGCTTCGAGGCTCGACAATGACACGCATCAAGGGGAGCGGGATCAGCCAACTCGCCGCGTGTCTTTGGGTTTCACGGCATTAGTTGTGCTTCGGATTCTCCTGCTGCGTCGGTTATTGAACTCTTGTCGAGCTCGGGCGGACATTACACCGAGGGGCGGGGTAGTTGAAGCGTGAAATGTGAATTGTGAAATATTTCGCCGACGAACCAATTTCCCCCGCACGGCTACCGCTTCATTAAAGTCGCCTGCGCAAGTTGCGCTGCATGAGATCAGACAACAATAGCTCGACCAACCTGACACCATGGTGGACGTACGACTGCCGCTGAACACCGGTGCGACCATTCCCGCCCTAGGTCTGGGTAAGGTTGACACGCTCCCGGAGGCGACTGGACCCGGTCTACTGACACGCGGTTCTAGGCACATGGCAGAGTCCCAAGGGCGAGGTGCGCGCGGCCGTGGCCTACGCGATCAAATCCGGCTACCGACATATCGATGCCGCCTACGTGTACGGGAATGAAGAAGAAGTCGGCGATGGGATCAAAGAGGGTCTGGCTGCGACCGGGATATCGAGAGATGACCTGTTCGTCGTCACCAAGCTCTGGTGCACATATCATACAAGAGTGGAGCAGAACCTCGACATGAGCCTAAAGCTTCTGGGTCTCGACTATGTGGACCTCTATCTCATGCATTGGCCCGTGGCCATGAATCCCAACGGCAACGATGAGAAATTTCCCAAACTGCCAGACGGGTCAAGAGACCTTCTCCGGGACCGATCACACGTCGACACCTACAAGGAAATGGAGAAACTGCTCAAAACCGGAAAGACAAAAGCCATCGGCGTGGCAAACTACTCGAAGCGGTATCTGGAAGAGCTCTTGCCCAAGGTGGACGTCGTGCCAGCGGCCAACCAAATCGAGAACCACCCACTTCTGCCCCAACAGGAGATTGTGGACTTCTGCAGAGATAAGGGCATCCACATCACGGCTTACAGTCCTCTCGGCAGTACTGGAAGCCCTCTCATGAAAGATCCCCACGTGGTCAAACTGGCGGAGCGCAAAGGTGTCACCCCCGGCTCAATCCTGCTGAGTTACCATATCGCCCGAGGCAGCTCCGTCCTCGCCAAGTCGGTCACGCCATCCCGCATCGACGAGAACAAAAACATCGTCGACCTCTCGGAAAGTGATCTTGCGTCTCTGGCAGAAATCTCCAAGAATGGCGTCACTCGATTCGTCTATCCGGAATTCGGCGTTGACTTTGGCTTCCCAGACAAGTCATGAGTAGTGCTCCTCGACGGATAGACTCATGTGGTCAGGCAGCGGACATAAAACGAGCTGATGGGGGGTTTTTGGCTACTACAGTAGAGTCATAGATCAAGTTCGCGGACGTGGATAGCGAGAGCTGAACGTAGGAATGTCAAGAGCACTAGATCGGCTACACTACACCATGTATGAAGACAAGCTTCAGAGAAGATTCGACTGTCCATTGGCTCCTTTCATGTTCGCCTGCTTCTGTACTCCGCGGAGCCTACGACGACGATAACCAACATGACGGGCGGATCGGCGATTGAATACCATCGGCGCGGACGGTTAAACTGGAAGACCAACCGACTTGAGACTGAGACAACGTCTACATGCAGGGATGCTCCGGAGCGATTGATTCAACGAACCAATCGTGGAGAAAGAGAGTCTTCCATTCTGGTGTCGGTGCATGAGCAGCTTCCTTCGGCGCAAATCAAGTGGTTTGATCAGATTGAATTCCAGGCTTCCCGTATCCGCCGTAAGAGGCAAGAATACTTGGAGCATCAGTCTGCCGAAGAGGCAAGATTACGCCGAGCATCCCCGGTCCTCTGTGGAATAATCCAACCTTTCCTATTTTCTCTCGTGGCTATGGCCCATCAGCTCTCGCCCAACGACCGCCCCACGTCCCGCAACACCGCAACCAGCCATGGGATCAAACGTAGGCCGTCGGGGAAAGATGCTCAACATTGCTGTGGTTGGCCTGGGGCGAATGGTAAGCATGAAGTCGCTGCTTAGGACGATCTCATCGACTCGCCACCCTCACTAGAATCCTGTAGAAAGCAAGAAAGGAAAAAGAGAAGAAAACAAAGAAGACCACTGCCATCTCCGCTGTTAAGCCCGTTGGCCCGTCACGATGAATGTTTGACACAGCTTCCACTGAAAGAGAGAGAGCGCCGACGTCGATGGACCCAGTTTCCGGACCGTCTCTCGACTGTTGATTGCCTACTAGTTCGCCTCGTTAGGTTTGGTGCCTTGCTGAGACAAATTTGCTTGACGGGGCTATTGCTCACCTTATGGCTGGTTCTGTTGCTGGTTCTGTTGCTGGTTCTGTTGCTGGGTCTGTTGAGATTGCGCGTGCTGCGGCGCAGCGGCCTGACCGTGCTGCTGGTGCTGCGGTTGATGCGACTGAGACGCCCCCAGGTTCATTCCCTGCCCTTGTTGCGGAGCGGGTTGTGGAAGGCGAAGGCCCGGGTTCGTTCGATCGAACGCGGTCCCTGGGCCTCCGAGGGTCTGTCTGGCCAACATGTTTGGGTCAACAGCTGGGATCTGCGCGCCTGCGGCTCCACCCTGATTGATGCGAGCTTGGATGATACTGGCTCTGGCCGCTTGAGCACGGGTGCCTGCGGGGGGAGGTTGGTGGGCCGGGATGCCGGCAGGGGCGACAGTGGGGAGCAGGGCATTCCAGTGCAGACGCACTTCGTCCAATGTGCCGATCGCGATCTGGCCGACGTGGCCGACCACGTTTCCTCTGACAACCCAGCGAGTCCAGGGGTTGTCTCTCTTTGGCAAGCCGATGATTTTCTCCATCTCTTCTGGCCCCGATGCGTAGTCCTCCCAGGAATAACCTCCTGGGTGGCGGATGTGGAAATGGAGGTCTTCGGGTTTTCTCAGCACGGGTCGAGTATCCTGAAAGGTGGAGCCCTGGTAATGTCTGACGTTGGCCTGGCCGTACTGGAGCGTGAGGACGCATCCGGTTTCTGGGTGGAGGAACTCGTCGGCACGCTCGAAGGCTGAGTAGCCAGAGTCCACGTAGGCCATCTTGTAGAATTTGGTGGATCGGTAGTTGGGTTGGTGCAGGAGTCTGTGCAAGAGTTGTTAGTACATGAAGGCCGAGGCAGACATCAAAGGGGCTGTCGTTGGCGGAGGAGAGCTCGGGATCCTTGGGCACGACGTCTTGCTCGGTGGAGGAGAATTCGGGATCCTTGGGCAAGACAAGACGTCTTGCTCACTGGAGCTATCACCACGTTGTCGATGTCGCCGCCTCAAAACAATAGCAGTCGATGACAATCAGTCATTTTGCACAGAGTCGCGTGGGCGACAACGCTGAGCGACATCGTGCTCTTCAAAGCCGGGCGCATGTCCGCCGCCCTGAGAAAGACACCAAGATCACGATGACAAGGAGACAGGACTCACCCGGTGTAGACCATCTTGACGGATGGTGGCGTTGCTGTTACGCTAGTCGGAAGAGGTTAGCGTCGGGATGGTAGACCAATGAGCGATATGAAGACTGCCGCAAATGCGTGGATGTGACTGGCTGAATGAAAAGTGGTGGGTGGACAAAGAAATATTTATACCTGGTCTCCACGGTCTTGCTTGCTGTGACAAACGACTAAGCGATTGACACACGTGAATTTTGTCACCGTCACCGAGCGCAACTGATTTGTCGTGCGCTTGTCACTGGACAGAACAATTACAGGCGGGAGGTGACGATGACCGATGTGAAGAACAGCGTTTGCGGTGGCACAGTGACGCTGACAGCGCCAACACAGGTCCCTTGCCTTGAATGGTGGGGAAATACTATTGTCCTGCCGTTGCGCAAGTAGTAGCCGAAAGAACAGACTGAAGAGTGATGCATTCCGAGTACAACCAGTTAACTCTGGGAGTAGGAAGAGCAGTAGCATCTGGTAATCAAGAATTGAAACCCCCCGCGCAATTACTATTACTAACTACCACCTGCTAACCAAGTCAAACTGCAAACGGACCAGCCGTGAAGCGCACGATACAAGCAAAGCCGAAAACAAGACCGTCGAACACCGAGCCCACAATGCACAGCACAAAAGGGAAATCTAGAAACGCCACCTGTAAAAGAGAAAAGGAACCACGGCTGGGACACCTCTGCTGCCGAGAGAAAGGAATACATGGAACCCGAACGTTACCACCGGCACCATCACTTCGAGACAACGTCGATCTCCATAAGAGCCGGTGCGTGAGCTGTCAAGGAATGGCTACTCCTGCCCGAACACCGTGCACAGAATCAGCCGACAGCATGCTCGTCATCCGTCTCGTCGCCAATGTCGTTGCCCTTGTCGGCGTGCTGCTGTAGGTGCGTCTGCTCGCCCGAATGCCAGTGCTGGGTCTGCTGCTGGTACAATGCTTGCTGCGTGGGATGCTGTTGTGCGGCCGACTGAGGTTGCTGAGGCGCTTGCTGTCCGAGTAACGCGCTACCCGCGGTGCCGTAGCCCCAGTTCGTGGCGCGGAGAGAAGTCGGCTCCTGCACCATACTCTGTGGGAAGCCTTGTAGATGCGATTGATAGTCGAATCGAGCAGGAGCGTCGAGATTGAGCGGATCGGTGTACGTGTTCTGCTGGGAAGCCGGATCGCTCGCATATTGCGGGGGCAATTGAGAGGGGTCGAACCAACGGGAGTACTGGGGATTCTGCGGGAGTTGACGTCCGTACTGTTGCGGGCCAAGAGGGAGGTCGGGAGCGTCGAGACTGGGAAGAGTGTTGTGAGTCGTTGAAGCCTCGGTTTGTGTCGAAGTGCGTCTCCCAGCCCCAGCACCTGCGGTCGGTCGCGCTTGCCACCTATTGTTCCAGTTGGTGCGGACTTCATCGAGAGTGCCCAAGGTCTCCTCAGTCGGTTGGTTCGGGTCAGAGCTGGGTCTCGGTCGAAGCAGCTTCCAACGTCTCCACGGGTCACCTACTTTCTGGGCCCCAACCAGCTGTTCCATCTCCTTGGGACCGGTGGCGAGGCTGATATTGGATAGGCCGTTGCTGCTGTCGACGATTTCATCGCCCACCTGGAACCGAAGACTCTCTCTCGGTGGGTTGTACGGTCGAAGGGTTCTCTCTTGCCGGCCTTGAATCTTGACAGAATGGTACACGAGCTTGAGACGCTGCCCGTCTTCGTGCTCGAACACATCGCCTTCCCGGAAAGCGGAGAAATCTGGGTCCTGATAGGCCATCTTGTAGAATTTGACATCGTTGGCAGACGCCTGTTTGTAGATCCTGTGAGTTTTTGTGTCAGCGTATTGCTCCTGGGCATGTCTTGATAGAGATCAGGGCAAAGAATCAACGCACGCAGGATCTCCCAGAGGCTTGACTCACCCTGATTCTCGGTCCCCGGTTTGCTGGTTCGTCGGCTGGGCCGTCCCAGGACTCATTTCTTGAGCCATCTGGGCGAGTTGCTGCTATGGAATGGTCGACCGTCGAGAGAACAGGAGGCTCAAAACGATTCAGAGTCTGCAATGGGTGACGATGGAGAAGTCGGCGATGAATTGATTGAGAATAATGAAGAATGCAGTATGAGTACAAGACGGGAATGAACCTTACAGGAAGCCAGTTTTTGTAGTGCAGGCCTACCGGATCGCCTGATAGTCGCCAAATAGCAGGGTTTGAAATTGCCATCGTTTGTCAAGCATATCATATTGCCCTAGCTGGATGTTGTTTGGTGATTGCCGATGGAGCGGACTTCGTGCCAATCTGCGCGCGACCCATAGGAGCGGCACCTTCGGGGATGAGTTGTGCTAATCAAGGGAAGGAAACATCGCAACCGCCAGGAAAATCTGGTCGGTTCTTGGGAAGGAAGAAAGAAGAAGGATTAAACTGTTCACTGGTGGCGTCCTCTGCAAGGCCTGGATCTAGATCTTTCGGTCGCAGAGCACCATCAGCAAGGTTCCTGCCATGGACATTGAGCTCGCTTGGAATCCTGGAGTCGTTTGATCCGGCGTCCGTGTGATGTTTGGAAGGCTTGGATTACGTCGAGCGGGTGATTTGTGCACCTGTAGTCCCTGTCTAGGCGCTGGACGACCTGTGGAGTGAAATCGGAGTGGCCGTGGCTAACGGTTGGTACTGCTGCTGCTCATGGAAGGCTCGACGAGCAATTGCTGGTCATTGAGATACGACGGGACAACACCCTCTAGGACCAGAACAACAACTTCAGGCAATAGCAAACAGTCCTCTTCGAATGAGAGCGATACCAGCTGGTTGTCGGACTTTTAAGCCGAGCAAGCATGCCATGAAGAGGAGTTTCAACAATTCCAAGAACAAGAGCAAGGAGGGAAATACGACCTCTCAACAGTCGAGTGATGGCGTGAGGACAACCGTCTTGAACCGGTTGACGCCCGAGCTCACCAGAGATGGCAACCTCTAAATAGGGGAATAAGCTTGGGACCACCTGGCTTTGCCCCCCCGGCCACCCAGTCAGACGGTTATGATCATTCAGATGTAGGACATCGACTGTCTCACCCTTTCTTCAGAGGTGGAAGCAAGACGTGCGGCCCTAATTGGCGGGGGTAACGCTTTGATGCCCGTGGAGTTCAAAGGAGGAGCTGGAACAAACTGCAGCCGGTTCAGATCTGTTGAATTGGTGAGTGGAAGCACCTGAAAAAACTCGCTGTATATGACAGACCTTGCAAAAGTAATCGCGGGTGATTGTTCACATCTGGAGGCGTTTGTGGCCGAGAAGACATTGTTGTGAGAGGGATGGAGGAGATGGAAGAGCTGTATCCTAGGTGAGAGACTAGGTGCAAGGCCGATGTAGGAGGAATGACTGAACCGGTTTTGCGGCCGAGTAGAGCTTGGAAGGTGTTGTTTGCATAACCGAGGCGGTGGAATTGCAAGCATGAGAGCCATGCAGAGCTCATGGGGATGTGGCAGGCGCAGAGAGGAACTAAAAGAGAGGCTTTTGTCTGATGCACATAAATGAGGAAACAGAAGGGTAGTTGGGGTTGGGGAGAGATTTCGGTAGTAGAACGAGGCCATTCATTTCGCAAGTGATAAGCAGGTGCTGGCAAAGTGGCCGTCATTGATCAGTTACAAAACAGGGTGCCCAGATCAGAGCTGACGTTCCTCCACGATTGCACTTGTGTAGTGATCCAATACCAAATGCGGCCTGTCTCTCCAGTGCTCCAGCTGTCGGCTGGGCCCAGGTGCATGGCTGGCGGTTACGGCTTCTTGAGCAAGTGGTAGTTCAAACCTGTAGGATTGGTGGGTCGACGTCTTATTCAGCAGCGGCGCCACCATCCTCTTGTCCATCGCGTGCCCCATCCTCATCCGCAGCATTGGCGACGTGCGCGTCGTGATAGCGTTGTCGGACGTCCGCCATTGTACCCAAGTCCTGACCGTTCCGGACGACATGCCAGTGTTGCCACCAGTAGCTGTTCGTGCGTTGATACTCGCCACGAATTGTCTGGACGACATGATGTAGCTGCTCCGGACCAGTGGCAAAAAGACGGTCCCCGTTGCCGGCTGTGAGAGGAGTGCCGTCTGGGTTCAGGAGGCCCCATCCCTCCCGCCCCGCCGCCTCTCTGTGTTCGACCGGGCTTCCGTCGGCGTCGTACTCAATGCGGAGTCGAACGCCAGTGTCGTGGATGAAGACATCGTCGGGCTGGAAGGCGTTGGCCTCTTGAGACGGGCGAGAGATTAGATGGCTGAACTTGATGCTGGAGGCAACCTTGTAAGGATACCCGGTGCGTTGGGTTGGACTGCATCGTGGTTAGCTTGTCAACGCCGAAGACGCCGTCGTCACCGAAATGAATTCCACAAGGCGAGAGGTGCGGGCAGCACATTCACGTCTTGTGTGAGGATCGTGTTCGATGCAGTTACACAAGTCGATGACCATGAGGTGCGCGCAAGACATCGCCTGTGACACATACAAGTCCAAGCGGCTTGTCCTGAACGTGGAGCCCCGTAGACACGACGTTCGTCAACGTGTGGGATCAGACTTGAAGCCAACGATGCGCACAGGACACGTCCCAAACATCACGAGCACAGTGACCGGCGTAGATCCGTAAGAGAATCTCTAACTTGTCGGTCCCAGGGATGGCGAAGACGTGAGGGCAACAGTGAAAAGCAGCGAGGACAAAGAACCGACTCACTTGGCCATGACGAAGAAGGAAGCTCAACCGAGTGAGTCTTGGTGGAGGCGGCTATTGCCGGCGCTAGTGTCGGCGCAGTGATGAAAGCGTGTCCACAAGCAAGAGAGAGAACAACTTGCTGGGCTGAAGTTGTCGCAGAAAAGTCGTGAGAAGGAAAGAAACAAAAAGTCAAAGATGGTGAAATCGACACAAATAGCTAGGCTGGACGGTGAGTCTCTGAGCGCGGTTTTCGGCATGTCACTAGGGAAAGAGGGCTGACCGCGCAACGACTCTACAGGCCTCATGCTCGCAGCCTCAGTTGATGATGAGCAGGTACGCATTGTCCCAACGAGTCAGTGTATGGATGTGAGGCTTACAGAAGGACTCTCAGGTGGAAACGGAGCTGGCCGAGGTCAAGTCGCAGGCAAAGATGATCTTTAGGCGGCTGAACCGCAACTCGGAGCAACAAGCGAGCATAGAGTCAGGACAATACACGTTACAGTGAGGCAACACCCGAGTTGTACGCGTCTGGACCGCTCGCACTGACAACTCATTGACAGCTACATCATCAACGACTCGGTGTGCTTCCTGTGCATATGCGACCGATCCTATCCTCGAAAACTCGCATTTACCTACCTCTCCGACCTCGCGCAAGAATTTACCACCGTCTACCCCTCACAACAGTATCTCTCCGCGACGTTGCGCCCTTACGCGTTCGTCGAGTTCGACACATTCATCCAGCGGACGAAGAAGACGTACCAAGACAGTCGTGCGAGCGCGAACCTGGACAAGCTGAACGATGAGCTGAAGGACGTCACCAAAGTCATGACCAAGAACATCGAGGACCTCCTGTACCGCGGGGACAGCCTCGAACGGATGGGCGAAATGAGCGGACGGTTACGTGAAGACAGCAAGAAATACAGGAAAGCCGCAGTGAGGATAAACTGGGAGCTGTTGCTGAAGCAGTACGGTCCGTTTGTCGGGCTCGGTCTGATCATTCTGTTCTTCCTCATCTGGCGATTTTGGTAGAACGACCGACGGAGAACCGAAGATTCTGGTGTGGTGGAGCGAAGGAGCGAACCGTCGAAACAGCGTGCATATGATATCCTTTGGCGGACCACTGCTTGGACGATTCATGAAAGTCGGCGAGGTAACGAAATCGAAGCCGGGGCCAAATGGTCGATTGCACATGGTCAGATTTCATCCTCTTCCTCGTCAAAGTCGTCTTCAACGCCCATGTCGTACAAGATCCTGCCACCCTCGCCTCCGCCTCCCGCCTTCTGAGCGTCGAAGTACGGCAAGACCACGCCTTCGCGCTCCAGCCGCTGCCTCTCCGTCAACCCTAGCTCGAAGGTCATACCTGACAACTCCTGATCCCCGTCGGCCGCCTCGTCCTTTGGCCTGCGGAAACGGGGATGGTCATCCAACAGGATGACGGTCTCCCGGAATGCCTGAATCTCGCCCGTCCTCCCGGCATTCGCCGCCGTCGGCAAAAAGAACCACTCCCTCACGCCCCGTCCACTCTTCCTCCGGTGCTCCAGTTCCAGCACGATTCCCCTCTCACCGGAATTCATATCTGGCACTGGTTTGGGCTTCAGCCCGACGACCACACCCTCGATCTCCCCAGACAGACCAGACGACGGCGAGGCGAGCGATTTTGCCCGCGCAGCTCTCTCGGCGAGCAAAATGGCTAGTGAGTGGACCGTTATGACGGTCGTGGCGAGGTAAGAAAGAAGCGACAGCGGTGACGGACTGTACCCCTGTGGTGATGCAGCACTTGAGGGCGGAGGAGGCAGTGGCACATCAGCGTGATAAACCGCGACCAACGAAACCTGAGGTGGCTGCTCCTGCTCAGCCCTGCCAGGCTGCACGGCCACTGGCTGAAGAAGGGACGAGAGGAATGCCGTCAAGTTCAGATTATACGCGGGATCTGTTGAAAGCGAGGCCAAGGTCGTAAGCGAGTCCAGGATCACAAGAAACCCTGGCGACAGTATCATCAGCATAGGACATGAAGAAGAAGAAACGGAAGAAAGGAAACACCGTGTCCATACTCTTCCCAGCATTTCGTTTGAAGACATCCGTCAGATCTTGCACTATCTTCTGCCATCCTGCTGCTCTCTCCCCCACACGGTGCCCGGGCAGGAAATAATCGACATTCGCGGGCTTCACGACCGTCTCGAATGCTAGAAACACCGTAGTCACCAGTTTTGAAAGCTTCGCCCGCCGCAGGTATTCTCGTAACAGCGGCTTGGCCGGCTGCTCCAAGGTGTCGAGCACAAGCGTGAACGGCGACGTCTGAGATTGTTGGGAAAGAAGTTTTGAGATCAACAGCAGGTTGTGTGTTCTGCGGTGCTGGAGGTTCGTGTGCGCCATGACCGACCGCGACGATGGCACAAACACCAAGGCACAAGCGCAGGCCTGTCTGATTCTTTCAATCACTATCGATATCGATGTCCCAAGGCGGGCCTGAGAACATGGAGATTAAAGTCAGCCTTGCAAGCCTTGTTTGCGCATTTGGTCTGGAAACTGCGCCGTATCTCGAGCGCGTCATGGATTCTAAATCGGGCAATGCTTGGCACCTGGTTAATTTTTACTTGATACACTTCTAATTCTGTTCCCTGTAATGTTATTCAATTCATTACGTAGACTAGGTTTGGATCGTTGCGCCTCCTCCTTCGACCCAGGGCTTTACAAATATCGGGTCTCATACACCGTCTTTCAATGAGATGATAGTGTTCATGCTCTGCGCTTACATCGTGACTCCTCGACGATGCGGCTCCCATTTTGCACGGGGCCGGAAGCGATGCAATTGCCGGGCCTGCGTTCCGGAAATGGATACCCGCTGAGTACAAGCTGACATAGTCGATACAGATTTGGTCAGGAACATGAATGCACTTGGGTATGAAAAGGGCACATAGAGTCCGAGACAGGAGTATTTCGCTCCCGCTCTACGATCCTACTGTATCTTACTTGTCGTGATCTGCCGGGTGAGATATCCGTCTCTCTACTTGACGAAGTCACCCACAATTCTTAACCACCAGAATGGACAAAAGCCAGTACAAGAATGATGACTCTTGGTGTCGCAAGGCAGAGAAACATCTGCGCATCATCATCGTCGGCGCCGGGATCCAGATGGCACCAAACATGGCGCGCGTCCTGTCGAGACTGGGCTTGTTAGAACAGCTTCTCGAAAAGACCAATCTGCTTACGCGCAACTCGTTGCGCCGGTACCCCAACTACGAAGAACTGTCGACCGCGCCCCTGATGCCGGCTATCGGCGACAAGTACGGCGCGCCCTTGGGAATCATCCACCGGGGCGATCTGCAGTGGATCATCCTCGAGCACGCACAGAGTCTCGGCATCGATATCCGAACGGACCATCGTGTCGTGGACGACGACGAGGAGTTCAAGCCCCGCGTCCGGACCCAATCAGGCGAACAAGGGCTCCAAGCAAGAAATGCTGGATTTCTACAAGGGCTGGGCGCCCCTGATCCAGAACCTGCTCAGATACGTCCCCGAGGGCGAAGTCATGGAGTGGACGCTGAACATGCACCAGCCGCTCCCGACGTGGGTGGAGGGTTCGGTCGCCCTCATTGGTGACGCGTGCCACCCGATGTTGTGAGTATCGGCACTTCACGCAGTCTGAGTCTCATGGTGTTGACCCCGTGTGCAGGCCGTACGTCGCGCAATGTGCCGCGCAGGCGATCGAAGACGTGGGCGTGCTGACCGAGTGTCTCGCCCAGACCGGGGACATCAAAGTCGCCCTGGCGGTGTACGAGCTCGTGCGCAAGGACCGCGCCGAGAAGATCCAGACCTCGACGGTCGACACGCGCGAGGCCCTCCACCTGCCCGACGGTCCGGAACAGCAGGCGCGGGACGAGATGATCAGACGTGCGGCCAAGGCCCAGGGTGGCCAGAACCCGGATAAGTGGGCGGACATCGAGTGGCAGCACTTCATGTATGGCGTGGACGTCATGCAGAGGACCAGGGACGAGTGGGTCGAGCTTGTGGAGAAGGTCGAGGCCCGTCATTTGGACTTGATCAAGCGGATTACCAGCCACGGCATATAAAAAGAGAGTCATTGACGGGGGTTGCTTGCGGTCGCGGTTGCAGCAAATAGTGTACGCTTAGTTAATCCCTATACCTCCACGATCCTTGATTCCGGAGGGACATCCCACTTTTCCACCGTCCACTTCTTCCTCCGCACATTGTCGCGATAGGCACCAGCCCACGGGACGCTCAGTCCGCAGAGGCGATGCTGCCGTCGTGCATGTGCCAGAACACGACCATCCAGCGCTGCTTGAGGGTCGTTGCGCAGATCGGACGCCAACGCGCCGACGTCGCTCTTGTGCAGCAGGATGGCCGACCCGAGCAGCCCCGTCGGCTCTTCGAACAGCGCGCTCTCGTTATTGATGACGTCGACAGCAATCCACACTGTCAACACGGCCAGGACCGCCAGCGCGCCGAGCAGGACGTTGGCGATCGAGTCGACGACGACGAGGCGCACGGTCGGCATGGTCAATGAGCCTTCGACTGTATTTCCGCCGGCGGCGCCCTCATCCGCGTGCCAGAGGAAACTGCTCACCATGACGGCGTGCGCGGCGGCGAAGAGCGAGGACGTCGCATTCATCATCACCTCCGGGGCGAAGGGCGATTGGGGGCCCGCATGCTTCCTCGCGTGCGCCAGTATGATGCGTCCGAAATCCGTGGCCGACGTCGTTGCCGTGTCGTCGACGATGCTTGGCTGGTGGAGCTGCTGCTCGAAATGCTGGTAGTAGACTGGCATGGGGTTGTCCAGGGATTGGAGCCCGTGCTCGTGCTCGTGGAAACTGTCGATGGCGGCGGAAGGAACCCCCAGCGCGTAAGTGACGTTCAGATTCCCCGAATGGCGAAAGTACGCCGTCCTGCAGGACAGGACTGTCGCCTCCGACGGCTCGATCGTGTCAGGGTCGGGGGTGTGGGCGGCCAGGACGAAGAGGCGGCTCAAGCCCGCGTCGAGGGGGCAGCTCACGTTGGAGAATGTCTGGAGGTAGTTCTCGAACCCGGCTGTCGCGGTGATGAGGGTGGGCGAGAAGTCGCAGCCGTGGTCCCGTGCGCCGAACGTCCAGCCGTTGCCGTCGGCAGTCTGGTCTAAGACGTATTCTCCCTTTGCGAGAGACCGGCACCGTAGACGCGCCGAGTAGGCCGTCGTGTTCGCCAGATAGGTCGCCAGCGTGCTTGGTTTCAGGGCCAGCGCGGGCCGTTCAAAGCTCTGAAAGCTCATGTTGGATGTCGTCCAGGCGGGGAACAACCCGCCGTACACGAGCGTGCTCGACACCACGTCCAGTACCGGCGTCAGGTCGGAATAGTAACCAAAGGCGGACGGCTGGAACGTCGAGCTGAGGCGTGTCTGTTTGGTGGCAACCATGGGGACAACGTCGGCGATGAAAAGGTGCGATGCCAGGGAGCTCAAAAACAGGCTGATCAGCAAGGCTGCGAGAAAGCTCACGCTCAGAGTCCAATGATTGTTCCGGATTGCTGTCCAGGGTCGAACCGCTGCGACCGTGCGGCGATAATCAAGCAAGATCGAGGTCTTGGTCTCCGAGCCGCCGGGCCGTCTCAATGCGACGAAAGGCTGCCTTTCACCGAGAGCGTCGATGACCGCCGCGAAATACAGGCCGAATATCTGGAATACGAGCACCGGGAAGAAGGTCCACCACAAGCTCTGGCCGACCTGGTAGTTCAGCACGGTATTTGACGAGTTGGACACGTCGGCGAGGCCACGTCTCGAGTGGGAGATCACCTTGACGGCGACGATGCCTCCTACGAGACCCAGATCAAAGAGCAAGAAGGCCAGCAAGCCATGAGGAGTTAGCCAGAACGGCGTCCATTCCTTTGGGCTCCTGTTGCTGTAGAATCGCCGGCAGCGACCGATGAAGCTGTCCGTGGGAGCCTGACCCTGAGCAGCATTTGGCAGTGGAGTGTGACCACCGGCAGACGTGGGGCCAGCCGCGTTTTGAGATGTTGCAGGGGCAGCGGTATTCTGAGTTGATGAAGGTGGGGGTGTCAACGGCGCGGGATGCGTCGCGTGAGGGTTCACAGCGGGGAGAGCCGGTAATCTACTGAGCGGGACTGCTGGGAGCTGCCAGGAGCCCGCGGGGGATGACGCGGTTGGTCCTGTTGATTGCGACGAAGCAGGTGGGTTCATCGAGGCCGATGAAGTTGCAGAGGCGGGTGCACCAGAATGGCCCCCTGAAGCCTGGCTGCCAGGATGTGTCTGCGTCGAAGCCATGACTAGCTCTCAGTTCCTAGAGTCCGGTGAAAATGAGATAGGTGCGTTACCAATCGCCCGTGCAATGAAATAGAGACCGGCATGGCTCGTCACACACAGCTTCTGCGGCCCTGCCTTTGTATTCGAGGCATCGCCTACTCGTCAGTCAGCAAGGGCGCTAGCTGTATCAGGTGCCAGGAACGTGGACAGTATGCCTTGGCTAACGGAGGTGCAACAGAGCCACACTCTGCCCTATACTATGAAGCATTGAGCGTTCGTCCGATGGTAAGGCGCAATGGAGGGGTCCTCTGTGGCCAGACTCTTTCTCAGCTGGAGGTGAATTCGCCGTGGCGTTCACGCCATGGCTGACCACATCTGCCGCGATTGGATGTTGATCCAGATCGCTTCAGGCAGCAGTTCGTTTGGGGCAACACATGAGGATGGGCATCGCCTAGCCGTTGCCACACTCTGGCGTCCACGGGTCTCGTGCACTTCACAAAGCCATGTTTCCAGCCGGCACGACTTCGAGGAATTGGCAAGGCGGAAAGTTCACAGACACAGGCTGCCGGGATGCTCGCGGAGATAAATCCTCAGCACGTCCGCCTTGGATATCAGTTCTCGTTTCTCCGCTCGTAGCTCGTCGCCAACCGCAGATATTCGTTCCATTTGACACGATGCTCTCCGCGTTCTTGATTTTATGCGGCCCCGTCCTAGCCCTTGCACAGACGACTCAAATAACAAAATGCTGGTCCGGCGGAACGACATATGTTACCACCCTGCCTGCGTGTAACAATTTTGCAAGCTCGCATTCGAAGTGTTTTGCGCTGCCCGGCCCAACTTCAGTGGACACGCCGGCGTTCAAGGACTGCATTTGCGAGCAGAAGTTCTTCGATCTGATCGTCGAGTACGTGTCACTTTCATACGGTGTGCACACCGTACAGTCCTGACCTTGTCGCAGCTGCCAGAGCGAGACCCGCCTGTGCTTGGAGTCACTCGAAGAAGACGGCGCTGCGCAGCAAGCGATCTCGAATTGGCACCAAGAATGCAACACGTGGATCGACTTCAGGGTCACCACCCCAGTATTGTCCACCCCGTCGGTCACCCTACCCCCGCTTGCAGAGTGTGAGGCCATCAAGACGGTGTGCAAGATCGGGGGCGACTTGACCCAGTCTTGCAAGCAGCTGTATGGATCTTACACGGACCTGCTCGCCCACCCCAAACTGCAGAGTTGCCTTTGTAAGCCAAGCATACTGTCCATGGAGTCGCGATGCATCGTGGATGGCGACATCATCTGCAAGACCCAGTCGGCGTCGGTGGGCGATCTCGATCTGTGGAGGGAATGTCCAGTAAGTTTGAATCCGAGCCGTCCCAAGGCATCGCTCAAGCCCTCTCCACAGTTGACGGCACGGCCAACTGCTGCTCGGGTCGAAGCCAGAGCAACCCCGCCCGAGATCCGATCCTGGTATGCATAAATGCGGGGCTTGCGGCTGACGGAGAGAAGTGTGCATGCTGTCGGGAGTTCCGGTGGCGGTCAGGTCTTCGATTTCAGGTCTTGACATCTCAAGCTTTTTCTCGTCCGATGTTGCAAAAATGGATAATTTCGAGGGTACTTTCCATCTTCTCATATCCGTAGACGCCTCATGAATCGATGCTTCAGACGGCGTTGTAGCCTTCCGATGTCCCATTGAAGCCGAAGACGTTCGTGCACGGGGTGTGAAGCCTAGACAAGCCTCGGTTGTGGAGGTTGTGGCGGACATCAGGAAGCTTGAATGAGCTTCGCCTAACCGGGGTGTTGCTGCCTAGTATCGCGAGCTTCTCCATCTTCTCGCATCATGTCCCGGCGAAGACGCCTTGGAAGGAGGCCTAGACCGATACGTTTAGGGTCGTGGCTTCATGCAAGCTGCATGTGACTGCTTCTTTCAGATGCCCAACTTACTCGATTCGTCCTGCTACATTTCAGCTCTCGCTTCTCGGCCTCCTCCCTGGCAATTCCTTCTCTTTCCGAGACAAGCTCGGCCTGACTGTGCTCTAGAACTGGCTCATCTGAGCCCCTTGGCGACCGAGTCTCAGCATGATTGCCTTACCCTGAACCCTCGAAAACAGGAGACGGATTTTCATAACCCAGACCTTCGTTTCATCATTAATACTCCAGTGTGTGTACTACTCTGATAGCGGATCGGGCGATGATGTCGTTGCTACCTGGCGCACTCCCTCCGCGTTTGAGATCTGCGAGAGACTCCGTCTAGCTCTGCCGCCGTGAGATTGGTCGTCGGAGGTGGTCCAGACTGACCGGTTGAGTACTTTGTTCGCAATCATCTCTGTCGGTCGTCTCGTGGTATGAGATGTGCGGGTCGCTGACTTCCACCACGGATGAACACGTTGTCACATACGACACGCATTGCCGCCCCCAAACAGCGCATATGGGTGTCGCGAAGTCGCTATAATGTGCGCCGAGAAACTCATGCTTTCTGGGACTACGGTTGGTCTTGGGGTCTGCCGTGGAATGTTGCCTGATCTTCGATGACGGTATCGTTGACAGCAACTACGTGGCGACGATAGAGTTCAACATGCCTTTGTGATCCGGCTTTCGGATCATTGGCCGGAATGCCGGACAATATCAGATCCTGCTCTGTTGTCGCAGGACTTGTAGAAACATTCTCGTGTCTGAAATAGATCGCGCTTCCGTTCTGGGTCGTGCTTAAGCAACTGCCCACGAACGCTCCATGGCGCCGGGGCCAGCCCACAGTGTACGCATCTGAGTCATTGAACAGGTCTAGGCCGGTGGGAAACACCGACTGGCCGTACACTTGGATATCCTGTCCTCGACTGATTGTGGCGGATATGAAGAGCGTGTGGGCTGTCTTATCTTGGACGGTGGTGCTCTTGACGTAAAGAGGGTAGCTGAAGGTCCGAGAATAGCCTTCCGACGAAGCCACGCTGCCGCTCATATGCTGTGTTGTCACTTGGGTCACCCCGAAGTCGGAGATGTAGTCCCAATTGGAGTATATGAGAGATTGCCGCCAGGATGCTGCCTTGATACCATGGGAGGTCTCCACTCGTGACGAGACGCTCAACTCGCGGGTGACGTCGAGAGTATTCGTCAGCGTCTGGTTGGTGCCATTAGGACTGGCACCGATCTCGGAGTAGAGCAGCAGAGAAGGTCCGGGCACGAGGGGAGTCGGGTTTGTCCCGGTGGTGACCGTTCCATCGTGGTCGAGCCAGATGAATATCTTTCCTGTGATGACCTGTGGGCTGTGAGCACGAGGCGCCACAACTCTTGTTTAGCTTACCCAATAGCTTCCCACCGTTTCAGAGAGCCGACCGTGGCCCTTCCCGTCGTCATCGATCCCGACCACTCTGATTGCAAAAGCGTGGCTTTCACCGTCGCATAGCAGGGGCAGCCAGGGCGTAATATCGATTTCATCTTCACGGATATCGAATGCATCGATACCGACTACGGGTCGCCAGAAGCCGGGCACGATGCCACCGGTGAAGATGACCGGAAACGGCCAGACGACGCCGGCCAAGCGGCCATCGATCAGAAGCTGGATTTCCCGGAACGGTGAGTGACCGGGAAGGGGATCTGGCCCGAAGGTGTGGACATTCGAGGAGAACACATTGGAGTACCAGAACTCTACGCGGCAAAAGGTCAACTCGGGGTATCTCGACCGGATAGACCGACGCACCTTCGTCCATCTGGCCCGTGGCGGCGACGGTGAACACCGCACGTTCCACATTCTGCGGTAGCACGATGCTGTCTTCGGCCGTAACACGGGGGTAATGGGACGATTTCCGGAAGTCGATGGCGCTTCGTCGGGTCGGTATCGGCAGAATGATATCTGCGGGATCAATTGTGGTCACGGACTCGAAGAACGTCGCCTGCAAGGTAACGTTGAAAGCGGCGGTATAATTCTCATTGATGAGGTTGCCAAGGTCGAAGACGAGCTGTTGAGGCTCGAGAAAGAGGGAGAGGAGGTACGACACGTCCTTGACGTGTGTCCAACTGCGGGCCAATTAGCATTATTCAGAGAGAGTGGTGCGGGCTCGCCATACATGATACCGTCGCGGGTAGGTTCAGCTGTGCTGGTCCGCCAGACTTCGACATCTCCTAGGTAGGCCACCGCCAGGCGATCGAACTGTCTTCCGGCAGCTTCAACGGTGAGATTCAGCGTGACACGGTTGAAAGAGCACGCCGGCGGTACGTAAGAACCAACGAACGGGTCCCCATAGCTGTTGCCGAACGAATGGACCATCAGGGTTTGAGTGACGACGCAGCCATAGTCGTGTACGTCGGCTGCTACTGGCAATCCTTGGCCATTGCTGAGCAGACTCGCTTGTGCCACTCCCCGTGGTGCGAGGAGAGGTGGGGACACTTGGAAGACGCGCAGAACTGATGATGCAGCGACAGCGACCGCCTGTTCCAGGATCCGCATATCTGCCTGGCAGGCGCAAAGCAGACCTTCCAAGGCACGATAATTCAACGAACGATCGAGAGCCGACACCAGGGTGTACTTACCAAATTCGACCCACGCTGAGGCACTGGAACAATACGAGATGAGCTGCCGATAGCGAGATACTCCGTGTTACGACGCTATGCAGGCACTCGAGTACGTTCTGAGATTTCCGATTCCGTAACTTAGCACAGACATGGCATCGGCCGGACGATAGACACTCTGCGCGAGCAGGTTGTATTGAGCATGAATACGTGGACAAGGGGGCGATCAAGATTCAATTCAGAGCGAGGTGAGCGAACATTAAGATTCGCGGAGTTGTTGGTGATCCACCGTATTTATGCGGCTCCCCAGATGGCTTCAACATTCGTCTTCTCTGCTCACATTCGACCAAAATGTAACCTACTCCAGCTGCGGGCTCCCTATGGCGCCGGCATCTGCAATCGAACACCTCTGTAATCCTCTAGTCACCGCCGACCAGCTCGTACAGCTCAAAGGCCTCGACGACGAAGATGGCCCGTCGATAAGATTCGCTCAATTCCAGCTCATTTCGGCCGCGGGCATCCTCATGCGCCTCGGCCAAGAAGTCATTGCCCATGCCATAATCCTGCTGCAGCGCTTCCTCGTGTCCAGCCGGCCAGCCGACCGAGCAGGATTCAGCCACAAAGCCTACACAGCGGCCTCGATCTACCTCGCCGCCAAAGTTTCCGCGACACCGGTGTCACCTCGATCAGTGATCAACGTCTACGCCTACCTGATGTCGAAGAGTTCGCCCCTGAGGTTCATCAACGCAGCTGGGGCTTCCTCGGAGAGCCGACCTCAGGACTATTATGTATCGGAAGGGACATACGAAAGAGAAAGACAGCGGCTGTTTGCCTGTGAGAGCATGATACTGGCGGGCATTGGCTTCGACACACGGGTCGCCCTGCCCTACACTTTGGCCTTGACATATATGCAGGCGTTGGGGGTGTCGTCGACACGGCTGGCGGAACGAGTCTTCGAGCATTTGAACGCCGGGTTGCTCTCTCCCCAGCTCTTGTACCTCACCCATCAGCCGAACGCGTTTGCTGTAGGGGCGATCTATCTGGCAGCGAGAGAGATCGGTGTTAAGCTGGTTGAACAGAATTGGTGGGAGGTGTTCGACGTCGAGAGGGAGGATCTAGGATTTCTCGTCCTGTCCTACGGAAGCGTGGCCAATTTCGCTGAAGCGGAAGCGTTGAAGTGGGACCAAAATTCTGTGGTCCTGGACTGAGCTCGTCAGACCGACCGCACCTCGAATGTCGGACGACGGGGACGACCTCACGCTCCGCTTGACCGGGCTACCGATCTTTTTTTTTCGACATATGGTCGCGTCCCATAGATTCGATGGACCTTCGCTGTCTCTTGCCTGATCGGCCCCGAAGGCAGCCGTGACAAACAGCGGGAACAAAGAGCCCTCCGGACAGACCCAGGGGCTCTGAAAACTCTTCTCGCTAACCCAGAAGATTTCGGACAAACAACAACACGCTCGCCAGCAGGCTCTTCCTGGAAAACGTCCTCTCGAGTCTCAAGGATCTGAGGTACCACTCGCCATCTTTGCACAGCCAAGTCTCATGGTAATATCCGCCTCCGCGCATCCAGAACAGCCCCAACGAGTTCTTCAAGATGATTTGGTCCTGCATGCTCCATATCGCATAGACTTCCTCCTCGCCGATCTGGCGGAGATCGCCCACACCGACGAGATGCAAGGTCCGGACGTCCGCGAAGTTCTTCTTGAGGTTTGCGGTGAACGCCTTCGGCGAGGGGAAGGTGAGGGCCGTCCTCCCCACGGTCATGGGAGAACCGTCAGGGTTGAAGAATGCGAAAATCGAGTCGGGCAGGCCCAATGTCTCGAATTTATCCCATTGTTTCGTGTCGATGTAGCGGCAGTATTGCGCCTTCTTGCCGCGGATTGTTTCTGCGACTTCGGGTTTGACCTGCATGTTGGCCAAGCTTTCATGGTACTGCCTTCGGGCAAGCATAGGTCGTCGAGCGACGTGTTATGTACCAGTACCACCGCTCGCGGCATGGAAAGGGGCAGGATTGCCGTCGGGGCAATAATTGCTCCGCGCTCTGCGGCCACAGGAAAGGTATTTGGCCGGCGGCTCTCGCTGTAGCGTTTCTATCCACACAGAGAGGGAGAGTCGGATGGCGGGCTCCATTTGCTGCATTGAGAATGAATGCCGGAGGATAAGAAACTTTCTAAGATATGGCATCAAAGCCTGGAGCAGTTTCTTCTCCGCAGGGGTCGCGACAAGCGTCTGCAATCTCTGCCAATGCCATATCGACTTCCCTCCCGCCCTCGATGCCTTCTCAGATCATTATCCGCTGATCTAGGCTTGTATAATACTTCTTGTCTCTTCTTAGTGGTCTGGCCAGGAGGAAATTATTCTTCGTAGTGAAGCGCTTATTCAAGGCTAGAATATCCGATTCACCCTCCCACCTCTCAATGGAAGTCAGCATGGGACAAGCTGATCAGAATGACCCCCTGGAAAAGGCACAGGCCCTGATCGAGAAACCGTGAGAAGCCTGAGGTCGCAGAAAGCCAGACTCTCCCAGTCTGGTACTGTAAGCTGGCGGAACTCTGTTGTATTGATTGCCCAAAAGTCATAGGACCTTTGAAGCTTGTCGATTATGGTCCATCACTAGTTACCCTCAATGTTACTGCACCGCAGCTCGAATCAATGCAAGTCATCGTGTCCATCCAATCGAGCTAACCCCGTGTTCAGATCCTCCCTGTCTTTGAACTGTCCTATCCACCAGATGACATCTTCCAGCGCTTTTGATTTCGCCTAGCATCCAATCCACTAGTATGGCATGCAATGCAGGAACCGGTCGAGGTAATCTGAAAGGGGCCTGCTCAGCGCATTATTACAGACCTCCCCAGCAACCGTATATCTCAGATCAGATCGCAGCCCGTTATAGGATGTATCAACCAGCACTTTGTATTCTTCTTCTTTACCACTCCCTTAATTTACCTCCAGCTCTAATAACTTAGATAGAGTCACCAGGGCCTTTATAAATATCTTGGTATAGAGGTAGATGGTTTTCAACGTGGAATGCTAAGACAAGGGATCTCTCTCCACATGCTGCTTTCGTTTAGCCCTTTTCGAACCCCAGGCTCGTAGCAGGCTCGTCAAAACCAGTGCCTGACCAGAAGAATCAGAGTCTCTGCGTTCCATGCTGTCTGCGTCACAGAGGAGACAAGGAAGGGGCCAGCTTCTGCAGGGTCGAGGAATCAAACGAAGATTCATGTGAGAAAGTGTTCGCCAATGATACCTTTTCTACAGTGCCGGCCTCGAGTGATCCGATCCCTTTTCAGAAAAACATCAGTCTCGCAATTCGACGTGAAAGATGAAGCTGTGTCGGATAGTGCTTGTAGCCAACGACCAGGTCCCACTGCGACATGAAACTGAGGTTCCACAAGTTCCATGTGTTGCGCACGTTGTGTCCTGGCGACAGGATGTGTAAAAAGCCACAAAGCGTCCCGATGGTGGTCGCGAGACGGCATTAAGAAATCAACTTCTTGCTGTCGTCTTTAGGGACAAGCCCGGAATCACCTAATTCGGGAAAGTCGCCAAAAAAATGTTTGAGAATGTTTTTGTCCCTACGGAAGTTAGTAATGAGTTCGGAGGTACAGATTACTCGGGAGGGCTTACGGAGCGAGGATCGAACTCGCGGCCTTCGGATTACTCTTGTGTTTGAAGCACAAGATCATAGTAGAAACTATGAGACCAACGTCATAGCCAACTAGACCATCCAGACGTATAGAAACTCGTTGCATTATTGATGCCAGAATTTGGAGAAGTTTTTCTATTTTCATTATATCACAATAATTAAAATTATACTTCCTAATTTGGATTAGGTTGCCAAGCTTAGGGTTAGGGTTAATTGTTAGTGAAGGAGGAATCTAGTAACACGTTGAGTATAGGTAGTCTATCAACCTTCAGGATCTAATGCCGAACGGAGAACAAAATCGGGCAAAGGCAATATCGCAGCAATACCACCTTCCCAAGAACGATCCAATTTCCCCTAGATTTTGCTGGCCGTGAACTTTCGTGAATGTCCCTTTAATTATCAAGGCTTTCGTCGGGTCACCGTTCGCCTGAGTCAAGCTTTGACAGTTCAGGCGTTACTTGGACTCTTTGCGTGACTGTGTCATGTACTTCTGGAGTTGGCTCGTGCACTGGGAGGCTTGGAGAAAGGAGAATAGAGAATAACTTGAGTTTGGGAAGATATATAAGGAGGAGACGAGGTATGCTGACTTGGGAGAGCACCTGCATGGTCGATGTTTCCCAAGCGTGCGTCTTACTACACGGCTCCCTGCTCAACCGCCATTAGGTGGACCCATTTTCCCAGTATAATACGCATCAGCTCGAAGAGGGAGACGTCGTCATATAGACTGCGACGATAAGAGTCCTATGCTCGTTCGGCGGACACCTGAGGCACGATCTTTTCCGGGGCGAAACGGTGCATGTCGTTTCATGCATGCACGTTTACTTGAACGGCCTCTTGATGCTGAGGGGAGAGGCACTGAATGCAGCTCATTCGAACAAGCCACGACCTTTCGTGGCCGTCTTGAGTTCCGGAACCATTCTGTGAGACCAGGTAGGTAAGAGCAAGCTCAGTGTGACAGTCATCCGACGGGATGGCCGCGATGAGGGAGTCCCTCGGGGGGTCAGCTGCCAGGTCAAATCCACGGTGGCGCGGTTGATCAACGATCACCTGATCCACGCCCCGCTAGAAAAGATCTAGTCTCGTGGCCGCGGCGTTGAAGCCGGCAGGACTTACTGTAGGCGTGGTTGCTGTAAGGGTTGGCAGATGTCACCCCGATGCTACCGCTGAAAGCAGGTTTGCTCAAGTGCTTCGAGGGTTGTCCCAGTTAAGGCAATGTCTCTGGAAGGAACAGACAGAAACAAGGTGTGGTATTAAGGCTGCTGTTACTGAGGAAGGTCGGTCAGTCATGTCCGGCCGTTTTTCGAAGGCACCCCTGGGTTTGTAAAACTCACGGGTCAACACAGAGGTCGACAGTCCGGATCTTCAGAGAGCGGAATACACAGCTTGTCCATCCACGACTCTAATCGCACAAAAGCAATTGAGGCCATCTGTGAGGCATTGACCAGTTGATATTTCCTTGGAGATTACGACCATTATGTTAGTGATCCTCGTGGTGTGGTTCCCTCATGCGTTCAGACGAAGCCCGCCCCACGCACTCGCATCTCTACCTCCCGGGCAAACTTCCCACGATACCTTTATTAGCCTCCCCTTGGCCATAGTCGTGGGAATCGGGACACAGAAAGAGATGGTAGGACAGACAAAGGCCACCGCGGCTTGTGTCAGAATGCCCTTGCATGGCCTTTTTTATGGAAATCGATACGGACCAAGCCGTGATTGTGATTGCAGCAGGGGTGGTGCATTCAGCAAGAGCTGGACGTTTGTATAAATCCTTTACCAACCCCGGATCACTGGATAATAGGGCGACCTGAGGGGTTGTGAATGATTCCCTGCCATCTGCTTCCACAATGTCTTCTGAATTGCTTGCCATCCAGTCCACCCACTGGGGCCGCTACTGCTCAGGATGTCCTGTGTACAGTATCCCCGACGATATGACTGTGTAAACTTTCTGACTTCAGGGACAATATTTTAGGTGTAAATCTTTAACTACAGTAAGCCCCAAACATAAAATGCGTAGCTGCTCTTTCATGGAGCTCAAATCGTGGGGGTTAATGTAAAGTTCGGTAAAGAACGTGGGGTAATAGCTGGGTAGCCTTCCCCAGCCAGAACGGAATGCTGTGAGCTTTGACGCTGTTCTTTGCTCTTGTTTAATTTTGCTCCTAGTACGAAACACACTTTACCCCGGTAATTCTCATCATTCAGGCGGTCATAGCCTACCCACCAAGAACACAGCAGCTTCCTTTCCGACCATGGTAAAGATGGAAAGCGGCCAGCAGGTGGCTGATGAGGAAGGTGCTTTCATGGTTCTACCCTCTGAAGCATCTCTATCTGGCATCTGGCCTGTATTGTCATGACCACCCAGGTGCGGCAGAGCACCAGCACGTGTCGCTTTGTATTCTCTCGTCCGCCTCACTTGCGCATCCCGGTTTGCAAAGAGGGAGCTGATGACTCGAACCATTTTGCCAGTTCATTCCTTGGGCCGACGCTTTCTCAAAAACCATCCCACAAGGAGCACACTTCCACCTCTTCCACCTCTTAAGAGGGATAAATTGTCCTACAGCTGTACTTGCGGTCAGCTCTTTCCAATATCGCCTGAGTCTAATTTTTCATCCGTCTCGATTTCTCCTTACTCTTTGCATTCTACCCCCGATAACCCTCTCCTCTAACGTCCTTCGATTGATCATCATGACTGGCAGGATTCAACTTCAGTATGAACTCGCTCGGATTGACGTTGAGAAACGTCAGCTGAAACTGGAGGAACTCCAGTTAGAACTCGAGCGGAGAGAGCTTGCTGTCAAGCATCGCCTGAAGCAGTTGAACGTCATCGATCTCACCGAAGATGACGCACAGGTAAAAGCCGAGTCACGCGGTGACAGCACAGATGACACTCAAGTCCCCATCTTCGACACTTCCTTCGCGGGTCCACAGCCGGCGGGTGGGAAACGAGCTACCTCGACGAGCACCGCCCAGGGACCTGAAGAGAAGACGCTTGTGGAAGAGCAGCAACAGCATGCAGGGAGCACCTTCACAGCTACCGCAACGGATGAGCCCAGTAAGCCCGGCCTGGCTGTTGAGTCCATGTAATTCAGCTAACGCAGCCTCAGAACCATCACGGCTGGTAAGATATAGTGGCCGAAAGAACACAAAACCGGAGCACCAGCGATGTCCTTCACCAGCTCCTGCTCCCGCTCCAACTCCTACTTCTACAGTTACTCCCACATCCCAGCTTGCGGACACTCCTACAACTGAACAGAGCTTGCTGGCGATGTTCATGGGCAAGGCCAATGATACTGTGGCGAAGTTGCAGCCTGGAGCCAAGCGACTTCATACCTCCGGCGACGAAGCGTCCACAACATCCAGCGAACCGAGTGAAAAGGTGACCAAGAAGATGAGAGCCGAACGCACCTGCAACAACGCAACTGTACGTAAATCGAGGGCCAGGGTGCACAAGGAGCCAGACTCGGGCGTAGATGGTCATTTGACCGATAGTGAGCAATACGAGCTCATCGGCTGCTACAAAGACCTCCTCTTCAATCGAATGCAGACTACTGAACGAGCGTTGAACCCACACCGGAGCCATCCAGTCACCTCCAGGATGCGCAGACTCAACGTTGGGTCAACACCACGCAGTATCACTCTTCTGCATCGAGAGTTCGACAGGGTCATTACCGAGCATGCCAAATCCAGCTCGATTCGCAGTGGTTTACAAGCGGAATTGGAGAAGTTCGAAAACGCCCTGCCGTATTGGTCACCGAAGTGCAAGGCCCTACCACGACAGACTACTAGATTGGCGATGGTCCGGAAAGTGGTTGAAGAAATTGCAAAGGGCCGTTTCAACTCAGAAAGCTACAAGGACAGTTACAATCCATTTGATGAGCTTTGAGGACTGAGTCGAAGTCGTTCAATGTTGGCGAGGAAGTTGGATCACTACCTGTGGCATGCAATTGGGAGTTGGCGGATCACATTGTAATGGTCTCACTGGCCATAATATGCTGCTGAGAGCAGGTGCTGCCTGCTCGTAAATTGAACCCAACCGGACCAAATACGGCGACAAGGGGGGAGATGGGCACCGTGTTGAGGGTCGCCTCTAAGCGCTTGAGCTGATCGAGTGTGACTTCGAGGGAGCAATCATGCAGTCAATCACTGAAGCTGAATAACACGGTTACACGAGACTCTGCTTTCAGCCTGATGTCTTCGTCTGGTGTCTATTTAATTCCCGAGTGGTCCCCGGACAAGACCTGCTGAGAGAAGAGTTCGAAGCAGTAAAGGCAAAGGCTTTCGCAATGACATTGGTAGGGGCGATGAGGGAAGCTATGGCAGTCGGAACAACCCATTCGTCATGTCCGACGGTTGGGGCATTCGTCTTCTACGCCACTCCTCGTCCAAAGTGCCTGCCATTCTGCAGCGGTCATACCTTCGTCCCCTTCACTCAGCCTCCTCGAAAGTCGTTGCCGCGTTTGATTTCCACCTCGCCGGCATTAGCGCAGTCTTTCAACTCATCCCATGGTACCGCCTGACTCGGGCACATCCCGCTCTTTGACCTCTTGCTGATATTTTGATTTCGAATGACCCAGATGGGAAGCTAGGAGAGGAAGCACCATGTATGGAGGGAGAAGTAGACGTGGACAATATGGAAGTGGCAATGAGAAGAGATCGGAAAGGAGAGCTCTATCTTCAGTATTTCGGAAGAGGAACGGGAGCAGGAAACGAAAGCGAGGCTTGCTTAGCTAGCACTGGTGACACTGTCTGCGTTGTGGCCGGCACTATCAATCTAGCCTCTCTGATGACTTACGAGAATGAAGATAATGGAAAACGGGTGATCCTACACCATTCTGGCATAAGGTGGAACGACCAGAGATGGAGCTGAAGTCAAATTGCGGTCACAGAAGAAATGAGTGCAGAACTCGCGAAAATACTGGAATTGACCATAAAGCCCTTGTTATAGAAGGGCTCTTTCCTGCCTATCTTCACTGATAAATCAGCCTGCTCTCTCTCTCTTCTCTTAGCTATCTTTTCTTTTCGATGTGAACTTTTCCTACCTCAGTTGTTCATCTTGAAGTTGTCTACCCGAGCAAGCCTTCTGCTTGAATATCCCATCCCATATCAAATTCTCTCATCACGAGAGCGCGAAATGTTACAAACCATGAACGCCAAAGAGAGAGACAGGACCAAGCGCGAGTTTGCTCGCCTTGGGCTACAGCAGCGACAGTTGGCGATCGACAATCTGTGACTTGAGCTTGAAGAGCAACTTCCCATGATTGACGGTGGGGTCGCAGAACCTGTCAATTATCTTGTCACCTCTGCCTGAGCATCGATGGCAATAAAGGTAAAAATGAGAGCCCGATAACCTGATCAGAAATAGGACTCTGTTGACGCTTGACCATCTCCGAACGCGCAGCCAAATGATGGGTTCGTAGATCCAACCATGGCGGGAAAAAACATCGCCATCAAGAAACAGGGCGTGATTTACACTGTTCGGCACTCCTTGCTCAGCTCAACCGATCAGTCACAGTAGGGTTTCAAGTGGTGATGATCGCGGACGGTGCGAGCGGGTTTTGAAGGCCTGGGTGACTGATCGGTACCTACAAACAGCCCCTCGACATGAAACGAGCACAATCAAGTCCCTACGTTTGGATTGTCGAGAAAGGCGGGCCAAGTCACGCCTTCTCAGAATACGATGGCGGCATCGAAAATCACTCTTGCGCTAGGTGATCCCGACGATTGCTTATGTATGACTCATCCATCAGATACTTATCCTAGTACTACGAGTATCAGGCCGGAGGCGCGACATTCGACAAACTCACTTACCACCGAGCTCTATCTCTGTTCCCGTGCGTACACTAGAAGCAAAAATGCCCAGCACCCGTTCCAACGCATTCATCGTCGAGACTCTCGCCCAATACACTCCCCGCGCCGCCACCTACGACCTCTCAAACGGCGGGTGGCACGCCGAACTGGGTCGCGACTACGTCGCCTGGCTCCCACCACCGAGAGGGGGTGCTGTGCTCGACCTGGCATGCGGAACGGGCCTGGTCGCCTTGCCGTACGCGGAGGCTGTCGGTCCCGACGGGATCGTCGTCGGAGTCGACGTCACCGAGGCGATGCTCAACGAGGCGAGACGTAAAGCGCTGGCGGAGGGAAGTGGGAAAGTAGAATGGATCCTCGGGGACATCATGGACGTTTCGTCCCTCGATGCCGTGCAAGCCGTGGTCAAATCCAGGGGCGGGTTCGACGTCATCTCGTGCTGTTCGGCGTTCGTGCTGCTCGAGAATCCAGCCGGGGCAATCAAGGAATGGGTCGCGTTGCTGAAGCCGGGCACGGGCAGATTGATCATCGACGTCCCTACGGAGGATCGCACGTTGCAGTACCTGCTCAACTATCCGCTCCGGCGCGCGTTGGGGAAGGCTATGACGTACGACTTTGACTGGATCAAAGACGTGCACACGGTGGAGAAAATGTTCGAAGCCGCCGGCTTGGAGGTGGAAAAATCATTCCGCACGAGAAGCTACACACCCGAGACGTGGTACACCGCGGGCCAGGCCGCCGAGGTTTTCGAACACAAGACGAGGGAAAGTGGCTTGTGGAAGGGCATGATCGAGACCTGGAAGCGCGAAGGCGGGGATGGAGGCGCCGAGAAGATCAAGGAACTGTGGGCCCAGATCTGGGAGGAGAATCTCAATGAAGACGGGATGTTGTGGGATGGTCACGCACTCTATGTCACCGTCGGAAGGAGGAGAGAGTAGCCTATTACGTGTTTGTACCTTCATTTCTGGTCTTCCGCGGCTCTCCAACGTTCTCATTCTGACCGCTTCACAAAGACCACCCCGGCGTCCTCCGGCCGGCGCATTTTTGGCGTGATCACGTTAAAGGAATCCTCCACCACCGCGAGGAGCGTCGAGCTGGCCTCCGCTTCCGTCTCGCCGCCGCGCGCCAGCGGCTTCAGCCGGTAGTCCTTGAGCAGGGTCGAAATGACGGCCACGAACTCGACTTGGCTGAACTTCTTCCCCGGGCACACCCTGTATTCTCGTCAGCATGGGGGCTCGCGCCGCTCGTGGACAACACGACGGGGCACGAAGAGAACGGCACGGTGTCTGTGGATGACTCACCTGGGCCCGACGCTCCACGGCACAAACGTCGCTCCCGGTGGTGGGGAAGAGATCGTCTCCTTGCCCGTCTTGGGGTCGACCTTGATCCAGCGCCGCGGCTTCCATTCCAGGCCGTCGTCTCCCCACCACTGCGGGTCAGAGTGGACGCCGTAGACGTTGATCGAGACGTAGACCTCGGGAGGAACCGACAGCTCCGTGTCACCCACGCGCAGAGTCGCGGGCTGGCCGACACACCACCGCTCCGTCACCGGGGTGGGACCCCACAGGCGGAGAGTTTCATACTGCGGTCAACGGGTGAGCTCGCGGACACGATCACGGCGGCGGACGTACCATGAGAGCCAGACACCTCACCAGGGAGGGGAAGACGTCCTCGTAGGCCAGCTTTTCCACGTCGCGCCCTTGCAGGACCGCGTCCACCTCTTCCCCGGCCCAATCCTGCACGTCGCGGTTGATGGCGAGGAACGGGATCGTGTAGGTCAAGGCGTTGGCCGTCGTTTCAAACCCGGCCAGGTTGAAGATGTACAGGTCGCCCAACAACTCGGCGTCGGTCAGGTGCATCGGCTTCGCCGTGCTGCCGTGCGCCGTGGTCTTCTGGTCTCTCTTGGCCGCCTCGTCGGCCTCGACCAGCGCACTGACGATGTCGGCGGTGTAGCTGTTGCCACCGCCCTGGGTGATGGCTCGGTTGTACGCGATCAGTTCCTTCATATATTGTCGGAACTCCTTTCCCATGTCGCTCATCTGCCGGGAGAGCGCCGGGAAGACCCAACGGAGCAGCGGCACGTTCTGGAACAAGACCCCGAAGATGATGTTCTGCAGGAGGAACTTCAACGCCTCCGCCAGGCTGGCGCGGTGTCCCTCGGGGACCTCGCGGAAGCCGCCGTCGAAGTCGTGCACGTGTCCAAACCCGGCGGCGGACAGGACGTGCATGGCGATCAAGACACAGTCGTTGCGCACGTCGAGCATGGTCCGGCGGGCACCCGGCCGCTCACTCGCCACGCGGAGCATCTGCCTCGCCTGCCTCGACGACTCCTCCCAGACGAGTTTGTTGTTCTGCTCCCGAAAGGCGGGGTTGACGATCCTGCGGTGACGCTGCCAATCCTCGCCGTTGAGACTGAGCACGTTGGGTCCGAACCCGTCGAAGATGTCGTACAGGTCCCCGGGCTTGAGCCACGTCTTGTAGTGCGACTGCACCTCGACGGCGGCGACGGGGTCATTGACGACGATTTCCGTCCGCCCCGGCGACACGATGGCGAACACGTTGCCGTATTTTTGATGGGGCCGGTGGCGCTCGTCCTGTGCCCAGGCAAAGTCGCCAAAGGTGAGCGCGTTGCGCAGCCCGGGCACGTGGCGGAACCGTCGGAGGTACGGTTGGACGATGATCCACAAAGCCTCCTGCGACGAAACGGGTGTCACGACGATGGGTATGCCCAGCTTCCTCGCTTGCAGGTAGTTCGCGATCAGTGCATAGGTGCGGGCCACCGTGAGAGCGAGGAAGGGGACGAGGAGCCACGACAGGATCGTGCTGGTTGAAGGCATCGTGCAGGAGAAGCCCCGAAGACGACGACGGTGAGGACGTGGAACATGGTGGGAGTGGTGGGTTTTGGGTTATTATCTATCCCGCGATGCTTCGATGGACGCCTGAAGTCTGGACGACCGAGAGACGCGTATTCGTATGTCGTATTGACTGACCGAGCGCTTGGCGATCCAGGCGTCGGCGAAACCAAAACGCTGAGCGCACGCACACACAGAGCTACTAGATGATCAGTATTGCAACCGCTATATTGAGAGGTAGGGACAAGAGGTCTAATAAGTAGAGCTCAATATGAGCAGGACTGGCTTAGTAAATATGATAATGTATAGTGGTTATGATGACTGGTGCTGGCGCCCGCGTACATGTCGCTGTGTGTGTGTGGGCGCATCTGCGTCAATACGCCGGCGTTTTAGTTTCCGATGACTCTGAAGATGATTCCCTCTCCGCACCCAGACTGTGACTACCGGATACGAGGTACAACCTCCACAACCTCGCGACTGATGAATGGGGAGACAAAAAAGCGGAGACTCATTCCACTTCTGCCGCTTTACTAACTCGGAACCCTTCTCTCAAGCTATAACCCGTCATGAACACTACCTCGCGCATATGACGAACCTAGACGAAGGCCAATATGTCCTCGACGTCGAGTGCGGCACCAGGCTTCCAGCTCGTGAAATGGTCAGGTTCATCGGCGTGGACGTCGTCAGTCTGCAATAATGACTATCAAATCGACCACGCTCCATATTACGCCGCGAGGCAACGACTCAGGGTGAGCTGGACTTCACAAAGGGTGACTTCAGATGTCGTTCTCCAACTCCTCCCTCGATGCCGTTTACATCATCGAAGCCACCGTTCACGCACCAAGCCTAGAAGATCTTTTAGATCAATTAAGGTGTACATATACAAATACCAAGAATATGCGTGGGTGTCCTATGACTGTTGCGGAGGTGCTGTACTTAGGTACAGGGGACATTCAAATTACTCAGCCGAGAGAGTGAGGGTCAGTATTATTGATTTGCCCTATGCGCGACGGGAGGTGAGTTGGTCACATCGTCCTCACACCTCCGGTCACTTCTAATCAGGTCACGTTCCACGACGCCGATGTTTGGGTCGTCAATACTAGCAGGGCAAGGAAACGCTCCACGCGGAATAACGCGCCCACTTCGCCGGTCATTACGTCTTTATACAACATGTCCAGGCACTTGGCCGTACAGAAACTATCCGCTTGCGTCACAGGCCACCTGGAAAAAGAGCGACGAGATTCCTCCCACTCCCGGTACCGTCGCCAGGGCGGCGCTCACGGTATCTTTCAAAGCATCCGAGCATTGAAAGCCGGACGGCGGCGGGACCGAGGTGCATTGACTGTTGACGCTGACGGTCATGGACGCCTGGGCGGCCTTGTTCTTGTCCACGACCTGGACCCCGACGAAAGAGACCGGCGACGGGACCGTGTCCAGGGCCTTCTGCATCAAGCCTTTCATGTAGTCTCTCTGGTTGTTGTCGTTGAAGCCTCCCGACATGGCGATCGTGGTGGTGCAGTCCTCCGTGCTACACGCCCCGGGATCGATCGCCTGGAGTCCTTCGTTGCACGCGATGTTGGTAGGTGCGAAGGACTGGGAGAGGACGAGCGTGTTGGTGGGATCGCACGCGGTGCCGCTTGTGCACGCCTGGTTGACCAGCTTGTCGATCTGGTGCTGCAGCGTGTCCCCACCGAAGACCTGGATCGCCAAGGCGCCGACCGCGACGTTGCTCGTCGACTCGACGAACGGATTGGAAAAGGCCGCTTGATTGAAGCAGATGGCGCCCTGGCCGATCACCGGCGTGCACGCGACCGTCGACACCGTCTCGAGAAAGTTCTGGCACGCGCTGTCACCGTAAAGGTTGCACTGGAAGCCCGAATCGACGCTGACCACGTTGACCGAGTTGAATTGGCCCAGGGCTTGACACCCGCTGCTGTCTGTCGTGTCTTTGCCGTTGGCGTGCACGTTTTGGATGGCGGAGCCTCCATCTCCTCCGCAACTGTCGTCGCTGAAGGTCTGGAGGGAGATGTCGCCGGCCACGGCCAGGGTGAGGAGAGAGAGGCACACGAAAATCTTCATGATCGATGCAGCCGCTCCTGCTTCGGGATGGGGATCGTCGCTGCGCTGTGATGAGAAGGTAATGTGAGATGAGGCTCGTACGGGGTGGAACACCTCAGTTGGTGAGCCCGCACCCGGGGAGCTGGTACTTATACGCTCATGCGCCATGGCAGGGGGACAGGGCAGCATGTGTCCACCGTGGGCAAAATTGGCCCCCGAGGTCTTTGGCCGATGCGACCTCGAGTTGGAAAGTAAACTCGACCCTCCATCTATGGCTCCTCTCCGCAGCCGCCAACAGGTCGAGGCGGCGGAGCGAAGTGAGATTGAGCCCGTGCTACCGCAGACAAGATTACTGACGTCCCGCTGAGTCTCTTTGAGAGGATGGAGTAAGGGGAACTCAATTTCCAAAACCCTGCCGTGTACCAGCTCCGAACGTGGACCTGTGCCGGGAATACCCCGTACTAGCTGGCATTGTATAGCCGAATCCGGTCAAAATAACGCACGCCCCTGCCAATGGCCGGCTCGGCTGCTGACAACACGCCCCGGTGTTTTTAGTGTCAGCTTTTGGTTCAAAACATAAACCACCACCGACACCTTCTGGATTCGATTTGTCGACTGTGCCGCCCCCCTCTGGCCGAAAGAGCCGCAGAAATGAGTTTTCGACTACCAGTCCGACACCTCCCCACCGTTCTTCCGACTGCGGCTCAGCTCAATGGTTTGTCCATGGCCCGCGTGGTGTCCAGCACGGTCTCGGCTTGATGGTGCAATATACCCTCGACCCGCAACACGTCTGAAACAGTCTCGTTCAGCTTTTCAGCCCTGCTCGCCGTCCTTGGTCGTTGACTGCGGGACCGTGCAAGCGCCTTTGGTAAGAGTCCAAAAAGCCACCTGCCGCTTTCTCCAGCCTGTCGATCCACTCAGATCAAACCGACTGACTCGACCGGCCAGCACAGGGTTGTTTGCTGGCTTGCCGCTTTTGTGTGTTGTGCTGAAGTGAGTTGAGAGGCGCTCGAGGACGCTTGCACAGCCCTGCAGTCACCAAGCAAGTACTATACAGCCGAGCTCAGGGGAAAGGAGTTGTCAGAAGAGGCGATCGACATCCACTCGCAGCATTCCGCCATCACCTTAACAGAGATAAGCACTAATGGGGCAACCCACCTAGGAAGGTTCCATCAGATAAGCACTTTTGCGGCTAGCAGGGATGTCAGGTGTGGGCAAAGCATAACGCGCGCATCTGCATTCGGACTATTAGTCATATTTGTGATGGCCCACGATCCACGGAGTCGCCGCTTGGTATGTATTGGGTCCAGAGGATGACCGACCCGGGCAGGTCAAACGGTATAGCGTTCAAGGGGGCGCGCGCCTGTCCAGGTGCATTCATATGAAGCAACACCCGTCTCACACGCCCGACCTCGCCAGCACGGAAATCGCTGCGCCCCTCTGGCAGATTTCTTCACTTTCCCTCCGTCACTCTTTCCATCCACCTACTCAGGCCCGAAGCGTGTCGAGTTCGACTCGAAACTACTCAGAGACAAACAATGGACCCTCGCCAATCTTCGTACGAGCCGTTTCGGCACGCCCGAGACAACCACGACGCCGACAGACACGTGGACGCTTCCGCGGACGACGAGACCCTCCTGAAGCAGGAAGACTACGCGCGCCAGCAACCTGCTCTGAACCAGCCCCGCGGTCAGGGCGGCCGCCGCGACAGTGATCGCGCACCTCGTGCTCGCTTTCAAGCCACCCGCACCGTCTTCAGAGTCCTGTCGCTCGTCCTGGCCATCACCATCCTCGGTATCCAGGCCTACTCGATGTACATCTGGCTCAAGACGCGACACCAGTCGACGAGGAACCAGACGACGGGCTTCCAGACCAAGATCTGGGCCGTCATCGATACCTGGCCGACGTGGGTCATGTTGGGCGCCGCCGTGGCCGCCGTCGTCGTCCACTTCATAGCATTTGGCAGTCTCTGTGGTTGCGTAAGTGTCGGCTTTGTCCTCCTCTTTGCCTGGACGACGAGTCCTTCCCCAAAAGGTGGTGGCATCAACAACTAACCGTGTCGTTTGTCCACCAGTGTCAGAGCGTGCGCAGAGGTGCGTCCCACGTCTGGGCCGTCTACCTGAGCTCCGGCTTGCTACTTGCCGCGTGGATCGCGGCGCTGGTGTACTTCAAGGTCGTCGACAGCATGGGCGACAAGAAGAAGAATTGGGACCTTTGGTCGTGGAGCTGCCACAAACGCTCGACCAAGGATGGAGACGTGGCCTGGAACGCCCTCTGCATCGAGAATGTACGTCCAGACCCCCGACTCTGAAATCCCTTGATGCCATTTCTTTTACGGGGGTACAAGACGAACACATTCCCGCTCTCGGTCTACGGAACGCAGGGGAAATGTCTACTGACGCACCTCGATCCTTTCCAGAACTATACCTTTTTCGCGGCAATCGTCGTCGTGCTTCTGGAGGGTCTCGGTCTCGTCCTATTCATCGTTTCCCAGTCCGGTGCCAAGATGAACATGCCCACGATGAAGGTGCCGAAATTCTCCGGGTACAGACGGTTCTGAAGCAGCGACGAGGCCTGGTCAAAGATCGCGAGAACCGGGAAGTGGATGGGGGAGAAGAGTCATTTCAAAGGGACAACCGAAACTGGGCTGTTGAACGGAAGCATGGCTTTGTAGTTCCACTGCCGCGGAGCCGCGAGATAGTCGCGAAGGATGAGTCGCAAAGGATGAGTCGCAAAGGATGAGTCGCAAAGGATGAGTCGCAAAGGATGAGTCGCAAAGGATGAGTCGCAAAATATTGAGTCGCAAGGTGAAGAAACGAACAAGCATGTAAACCACGAGCTAGAATACTGTAATTACAGAGTGCATGACGGGGCCATCCAGGATTTCTTATCTGCAACTCTGACTTCGACTTTTTTGTATCGTTGTCGGCGTCAAAAGCCCAGGCTTCATGTACAATGAGCTCTATGTAGCTTATCCATCATGAGGCTGTCCTTTCCCGCGAACCTCTGGTTCGATTAATTACATCCTCGACAGACATCGGCTAGCGCTTGCGTGCCATCCAGTATATACAGCGCGCAGCGTTTCCCTCGTTGAGAGGTAAATTTGTATAAACGTATAGTCTGCATTATTCGGTTTCGCATTATTAACACTTCACGCACACTCACTCCAGCTGACCCTAACTCGTAGGGACCAGGGTGGTGGCGGTATAGGGCGACTTCAACCTTGGCTTAATCAGTAGCTTCTGTATAGTGATTTATAGTAAATACTTTTGTAATATGTCTAGAGATTTACTATTTACTTCTCCAGTTTCTTCCCCATTCAGACTTATTTATGTCTTTCGTTGTATTAGAGAAATACAGTATACACCTGTCGATTCTGAATCGCACATGACAGAGCGGACACGATAGACAGCGGCAATTTCCAAGGCGACAAGTTCTTTGTCGATTCACTCGCCATCATCGATAGGAACCCTTCCGATGTTAGCCATCTCGAATGCACCACTGAATTCTCATCCCTTACGCAGTTGGATCGGTAGCACTGACGAAACAAATCGCACTGTCGACCGAGTCCACCCACGAAGCATCGAGGATGGCGGACTTGGCCCCCGATTTCATCGTCGTCGACCCGCAGGTGATCGCGTCACCGTTGCTTTCGCCTCGATGGCCGCAGGTATAGTCGCAAGTGACGTAGGGGGCGTCCGACGTGGTCGAGATTGCTTGTACAGACTTGGGCCTTTGGGAGAGAACTGTCCAATAACAAAGGTGAGCATTGCGTGAGGAGGGGTTGATCGATTTTGGACAGACCTTTGAGCGCCTGGGGAGTTCTGTCACCCTCCAAGTCGATGGGTACGGTTGTATCGACATAGGCGTCGCCGTTCTCGGCGGACTGGCGGATGACGACCGTTCCACCAAGCGCGCGTGTCGCAAAGGGAGAACCACACACCAGTTGAGCACTGATCGCCGCGAGGGAAACGACGACCGTCGACTTCATGCTGTTCTCACGGGTCCAGGCAGCCTATTATTGACTGGGAAAGGAGGAGCGAGGCAGTTCGGGTTGATGGTGCGGGACTGCGTATCATCCAGCCAGGAGTGGTGTCGTGGACAGTATACCAGATGCTTCGGCATACCGCAAGAGCAGACATGGTCGAAAGCAGATCTATATAGCAGCCGAAATCCTGCATGGCAATTCAATGAGGACGGCCGTCGGGCAATGCTTGACCAAACGCTGACGGCGGTGCGGTGCTAAGCGCCGCGTCTTGTGGCTGACTGAATCACTCAGCTGGCCTCGTATTTTACCTTCTGCACTCGTACGGCAAGTCATCCGCCACCAGCCCAGCCAGAACGATTTCTCAAAATTGCAGGTGTTGGAGGACAGACTTACCCCAAACCAACACAGGTATTGCCGGTCTGTAAAAGTACGGCTTCCGGCGCGTCGGGCTTTTAAACTCGCCAATGCGGAACTATGCACCTTGGAGAGTGCTTTCGAAATTCACCAGCCACGGAGAGCATCATCTACGATTGCAATTCGATCGTCATGTGCGCCCCTGGCGGTGAGCGAGAAGGCTTCGACACCTTGTGTGTTCCTTGAAGTGTGAGATGGAATGCCTGCTGACACGGTAGGCCTGGTGATGAACGAGGCTGAGGTCAGTGCGGGGCATGTTCTTCTGGGGTCATCAATCCATCGACATTGAGGCCAAGAAAGAAGATGATGAAGACTAGAATTCATCCGCGGTCGAAGACCAACCATCCCGGATAGGAGATCCAACTACTGCGTCTGATCCTAGAGGTCAGCCTGCGTCGACGCCTGCCCAGCTTCCACCGGCGAACTCGGCCGTCAGCAGGTCATAGGGGCTGGACGAGAAGTCTATCGGGACGACGAACATCAAACCGTGAACGGTGATTATCTCTCTCCTAGACGGTCTCTGGAACGAGGTAACAGGCCGAACGCAAAGGAGTGAGGTATCGAGAGGACTCCTCAGGTGGACCGTTGAGCGCGCGGTCTGAATGAGGTTAAGGAGTGGGGCCCAGATGCGAATAAAAAGATGCGAAGAATATCATTGTTAGAGATAGAAACGATGTCGAAACAGAACTGGATGGGGATGAGAGAGAGATGAGCATTGCGAGGCGCACACGGTAAAATGAGGCCGAAGGCCTACGGCAGGCTTAACGGCCCGACTGGGAGTGCTAGGGCGGAGCATTGCTGACATTCTGCTTGCGCGCTACTTAAATTCCAGCATCGTCGGTCTCCTCTCCTCGCCAGCCCAGCATGCTGCACTCCGCTCAGATCCTCTGAACATCATCTGGGAATATAGACTCGGGAGGAGATGCACCGAATCTTCAGGTCTTTTAGCCGGCTGACCGGCGAATAATGACGATTGACTCTTTCCTCTAACTTTCCTGAGTACCTGGCGATCTCATGCATCATTCTTTTAACCGGTGCATTGCGGAGAAGAAATTCCCCGGTTTTCGGCACATCACCATCTCGATGCTCGATCCCACCATGGCCCGCTTCTATAATATGGGCCAGAGGCAGTCTCATCATGGGTCGCAGAAATTCAAGGGCGGAACGAGGCAGGTACGATGCTGACAGGACGGTTGTTCGCGTGTCTGGCGATGAGCCTCGTCCCTGTGGCCCTCACGGCGCCAAATTCGTCCTACACGAACCCGATACTCCCAGGATTCTTTCCTGACCCCAGCTGCACTTTCGTGCCTGAATGGGACGATACCTTCTTCTGCGCGTCCAGCAGCTTCAACGCTTTCCCCGGCATCCCCATCCATGCCTCGAAAGATTTGACCAACTGGAAACATGTGAGCAACGTCCTCAGCAGACCCGAACAGCTCCCGGCCCTGGCGATGACGAACAAGTCCACGAGCGGGATATGGGCCTCCACGGTACGCTATCACGAAGAGACCTTCTTCGTCATGACGACTCTGGTGTTCGACGACCAGCCTCCGACCAACTTTTCACGGTGGGACAACATTGTGTTTCGCTCGACGGACCCCTTCAACTCCTCATCATGGTCCGATCCGGTCCACTTCAATTTCACCGGCTACGACACGTCGCCCTACTGGCTTGACAACGGCACCGTGCTCGTTACCGGCTCTCATCCTTGGCAGGTCCAACCGGGCATCACTCAGACAACGCTCGACCTCACCACCGGAGAGGTCGGACCCAGTTTCCGCTACATCTGGAACGGCACGGGCGGCCTCGCTCCCGAGGGGCCACATATCTACTTCAAGGACGACTGGTACTACCTGATGATAGCGGAAGGTGGGACAGGCGTGAACCACATGGAGACCATCGCACGTTCGAGGACTGTCGACGGCCCTTACGCACCGAACCCCGACAACCCCATACTTACCAACGCTAACACGAGCCAATACTTTCAGACGGTTGGACACGCTGATCTGTGGCAGGACGCCGCCGGCAACTGGTGGGGGGCGGCTCTCTCCACTCGATCGGGACCGAACTATACGACCTACCCTATGGGCCGTGAAACGGTTCTGTATCCCGTGACGTGGACCGCTGGCGACTGGCCTGTATTACAGCCCGTGCGCGGACAGATGAGTGGGTGGGAGAGGCCTGGGACGAATCTCAGCATCGCCGGAGAAGGGTAAGTGACGAGCGTACGACGTCGGGTATGCGAACTGAAGAGTATGATTTAGACCGTTCGCAGATGCGGCAGACTACATCACTTTCCGGCCGAACTCCAGTCTGCCGATTCATTTTGTCCACTGGCGGATCCCCGTCGATGGGTCTTACACCATCTCTCCTCCCGGCCATCCAAATACCCTCCGGCTCAGCCCGTCGAGACTCAATCTGACGGCCCTCGACGGGAACTACGCCGGACCCGAGGGCCAAACCTTTGTCGGCCGCCGTCAGACAGATACACTGTTCACCTACGGTATAAATCTGGAATTCTCGCCGCAGCGGCAAGGGGACGAAGCCGGTGTCAGCGTTTTTCTCACTCAGGTAAGCACCTTGAGCGCCGTGGTCGTGTAACCCCTATTGATGTGGTGCAGAACCACCATATCGACCTCGGCGTCGTCCTCTTACCGAACTCCAGCTCCTCTGCGTCGCCGCAGCCACTTGCGCCGTACTTCCGCTTCTCGGCGACATCCTACCTTGCGGTCCCACCACCACTGCTTGTCCCCGTCCACTCCTCGTATCCGAACTATACGACCCTTTCGAATCCAAACGCGACTTCGTTGAACTTGTATCTCGAGGTCAAGGCCATCAATGTGACGCATTATGCTTTCTCTGCGGGCCCAATAGACGCCATGTCGGATACCATCACCATCGGTTATGCTCCCGCCGCGGACGTCAGCTTTGGTTTTACCGGTACGTCTACATAGGTGAACTTCTGGCCACACGGACAGGTGTACTGACGGACATCAGGGACACTGCTAGGTGTTTATGCCACAACTAACGGACGGAGCGTCAATGCCTCGTCGCCTGGTGCGCCGGCATATATCTCGGAGTGGAGATACACTCCGCAAGGACAATTCTTGAGCTAGATGTCGAGGAGGCACATGATGAAATGGCTATGAATGACGCGGATGAGGACTTCCTGCGCTTGACCAAGTGTCCTGTACACGGTACGGTGTAGGAGTTGCGCATCTCACGGTATAACGCAATGATGGAATGACATCGGTCCGACCTCGGACCCTATCCTTCTCGATGTGCTTGACGCGGGACGAAGTATTACCCTCAGCAAGTTGAAATTCACACCGTACTTGCTGCTCAGGCCACGACGGCCACGACGGGCGTTAAAGCGCGCACATGACCACGTATCTGCTCAATTCTGCCAAATTGCTCCACCGTCAATCCCATCCAACACCTAATATTACGGCTTCTCACATAATCGACCGGCTTTCACGAGTACTCTCACCACAGAACGATCGTTGAACTGTGTATCCGCCGAGTTTCGCAACTTAGAACCGCATTGAGGCTTCAGCTTGAGGCGAGTCTGGAAGGGGAGTCGTTCGTCGTTCCGGGTGCTGGGTACGCTGTAAGTCGACACATTCACGACCCGGAATGATACGTAGCCATGAGAGTACGAAGGTATAGAAATACTGGGCTTTCGATCTGGAGGATCTTGATTGAACCAACATTGAGCATGGGTTACAAAATGGCGGCCGGTGGGATTGAGATTTCGTAGTCTCGAAGTAGAGGGAGGAACAATCATATCATCCACATCCACGTGGGTTCACTCATCTTGTCCATATCCTACCCTTGCAGGTCTTGATCGACTTCTTCTCCTAATTCACCCACGCTACAGACTTGTAGGTTCCCCATCCTTCGCTTTAGATTACCACTCCAAAAAAATATCTAGGGACATCTCACTCCATGATGTCCTTTCCAGCCCAACGGCTCTGGCGTGGACTCTCCTTGAGTCTCGGTCTGGCACCATGTATACCTCTCGGCATCCAAGTATTCGACGGCACCATCAGCTGAAATCGGCGCATATTCTCGACTTGCTCGAGGCAACTGTCATCGTAACCCAACTCGCCACTGACCTGGTCCGCCGTCATTGCGAGAGGTCGGTTGGAGATGGCGCGACGCCGGCCGACCAGGTAAACTTCCAGCATATCTTCCAAACCCTTAACATCGCATGGCCGTCAAGCCCGGGGTCGGTTCGATCTGCAGGCAAGGATAGGCGAATTTCCACGCCTGGCTTTTCGAGTGCGATCGAGCCAACAATCGTGCTCATCGCCCCATTGCTAACGCAGTGCTTCCTTTTATGCGTGCTGCCACTTTGGTGGTGGCGTTAACAACCGGCAGCGTCGGTGCTTTAGATGCCGCTTCTGCTTTTGCTCAGGCCGTTGCAGCCCGACTTCTCGGTCGACCGGTGCTCAACCGGGTGAGGCGTCCCAGGTTATTCTGCCGAGGGCGGTGCTGCGGCGAGGTGGAAGTCTTCCCGGGCTGGAGTCCAGGTCATCTTTATACATCTGCTCTTGCCCTCGTCGTAGGTCATTTCGTCAAGATGTGACCATGCAGCGATATCCTTGGCCATGCTTGTGGTAAGTCCAGCCTCAACCATCCACATGCCTTCTTTGATTTGTATGCACAGTATCATCTCGACGGGCTGAGTGGCCGATTGAAACCGCCCACCCGGTTCATATATTGTCTGTATTCCGTCTTCTTCTCCTTCCTGACGCCGTAAATCTGGTTTCCCGGCACCTTTGTGTTCTGCGTGGTCTTGAAGGTCGTGAACCCCATCATCTTCCGAAGTAGAGCATTGTCGTCGTCCTCGTCCACGGCCATCGTATCACCATTGGTTGTTGGATTGGGTGGTCTGTTCGCAACTGCATTACTCACTTCCTCCTCCTTTGGCTTGGTGGTCCGCGACTCTTCTTCGTCTTTTCTAGGAGGCCGCTCTCGTCCTCGGACCCGGTCGTGGTCGCTTCGGCGGAGAGGAGACCGTGTACGCACTGATGGCCCGCCACCGTTTCGTACCGGAGACCGTGATCGTGAGTGTCGATTGGGTCGCTCGCCTCGGTGATCTGTATCGCGTGAGCAAGAGGGTTCAAACCACGGTAAGTAGGAAGTTCGTACCTTTGGGATCTTTGGGCCGCTCGCGGCTCCTACTTCTCTCGCGTCGGCTCTGTCCGTTCACATCTCTGTTCCTTCCGCCTCGACCTCTGTCTCGGTCTCGGTCCTTGTCCCTGTCTCTCGGCTTGTCCCGATCGCGGTCACGCTCACGCTGTGGCCGTTCTCTTGATCTGCTGCGCTCCCGCTTCCTATCGGGCGTACCTCGAGATCTCGACCTGCGTCTTCTCTCCACCTCCCTTCCCGAGCCTCGGCGGTCATCGTCTCTGGTGTCGCGCGATTGGGCCTTGAAATCTCGTCCGCTCGAACCTGGCCGTGACCCTATTTTCTTCTCGTCATCTAAACCGGCGGTGCCCGCGGTGCGCTTTGCGCGTTTGTAGGGAGGTTCCGCCATGGCTCACAAATCAAGCGGGAGCCGAGTAGAAGCTGAGATGTGTGTCAAGAAGGTGAGGTCAAGGTGAGGGCAAAGTGAAACCAGGCACTACGAAATTTCGCGGCTGTCATGCATACTAACGTCTAGGTGTAGATGCACAGACGTAGTTGCAACTACGGCCAATCATTAAGCGCAGATCCGTGCAGTCGACAGTTAATACACTGTCATCAACCGATAACACTGCTTTCGACGTCAATCCAGACAGCCATATCTTCGTCTTGTAAAAGGCGAAATGCGGCCAATGCCTCGTTCCTCACCAGAAGCTCATCCCCCAGACAACGACACGCCGGCTCGCCCAGATTGCCTCTGGCGGCCATAGTGAGTTGCGTCGACCGCTTCGGGAAGCCCGAAGCAGTATTTGTCACTTGTGATGAAGACTATCGAACTGGAGATACTTGACACTATGGCATACGAAAACCACACCCGTCGAGCACCTCAGTTGGAGACCGTGCAAATCAGGGCCACGCTCTCTCCATCCGTATCGCCGCCATGTTCCCTGTCCAAGTCTCCTCCAGCTGGAAGGCCCTCGTTACTACTTCCGCTACAGCTTGTCTCCCATTTATGGACAAAGACCTGTAACTTTAACGACGAATCTGCCCTCAGTGCCCGCCTTGTCACTAACTCCACTGCCGCTTCACTATCGTCGCTCGTGGATCACGCACAATCTTGGCCCAGCACGTCAGCTCCGTCCCTGACCGGTCTTTTCTGAGCAACTTGGAGAAATGTCAGTACTGTTTGAGTCGAAGACCTAGAGTCCCGACGTCTGCGCTGCGACAACCACTGCCTGGGAGTCGGGTCGAAGGATCGCAGTGACGGCCCTAGCCCAGAACTGAGGGATCGGTGAAGAGCGAAGACATCAATCCCTAGATATCTTTCGAGATAGCCACATATGGAGAGAAAGCCCCGTCGCTGAATAGCTTTCATTGCGGCATCACGGATTGCATACTACAAGTGTTAAGGTACACGTCGGGGAATGGGTAATTGGTGCGCGCAGAGCCAACGCCAACATAGATCCCTTGTCTAACAAACAGCTGTGACTTTAGCCGTTAGAAGACATCCGTACTCATGCTTCCATGGCACCTGATGAGCTAGGCAGAAGTCCACCAAGCTGGAGACATCAATTTCTGATCGACGTGAGCGATGCAATGCAGAAGGCCAAATACAGTCTTTGAGAGTTTTACAGCCCCGTCCTTCGCGGCCCAGTATAGGAGCTCGTCTTGGAGCCTAGAACGCTTTGAAACGGCCGATACGAGAAGACTTTGATGGCTGCGGAAGATAAAGGCCTGACCAGATCGCAGATCGGGCAAGGAATTCCATTGCTGTCGTATGAAGACCCTCCTTGTGTACCGCAACCAGCATCATTCCGCGTGCGAGGCATTGAACTCCTGAAAGAGGTACTGACGGTTGACTGCTATCAACATGATGCTCGAAGCACGGGTCCGATGCAATATCGGGTGCCCAGGGACGAACGACAGACAAAGCTGTCTGTTCCCGAATCCACCACATTCAGTTTTGTCGACCGCAACCATGACCAAGGAAAGATGGATATGGCATCCAATCTCATTACCCACGGGAAAGTCATCGAGTTGAGTGGTCTGCTGCCTTCCCACTTAGCAACCGGTATTTCCTTGGACGGATGAGGATCGTTATAGCGTACTGTGCCATGACACGTTGCCACAAATCTATCGCCCCCGGAGTTGGCTTAGAACAGAAATCGCAGCCAAAGCGACAAGAGCAACATCCCCAGAGTATTGCTTGCCTGCTTTCAGCTGAACTACCAGACCTACAGCGATCAGCCCCAGGCTGATGCTTGCGGCACTCAGCCTCAGCGCCTTTTGCCCGAGCAAGAGGCTCAATCCCACAACGAGGTCGATGATGGGGGTGATTTTGGCGACCGTGGAACCGTCGTCGGGTGCATGGTATTCCTGGAATGCGTAGAATCGAGGTGTATGTTCGCCGTGGGTGAAGCGGGAGAAAGCGCCCAGCAGCACGACTGAGGAGAGGAGGTAAGTTGGGAGGTTTGTGAAGAACGATGGCATGGCTGTGAAGTAATTGCTCCTTGGTAGAACTGGATCGACCGTTGAACTCTGAACTCCGACGTGGAGGAGAATGGCGCTCTATATTGCTTCGCGAGCAGAACGCCGTCAGCTTACTTGGCTGGCGAATAGGAGGTGGTTGATTTGGAAACACGTGGAGGTTGGACACGGGGGTGCTCGAGCACAATCATCCGGACCGTGTCTGGAGATAGGCGGTTGGAGGGCAGAACCGAATGAACAGCTAGCCGGTGCCAGATGACGCCCCTCCAATCTAAAAGACCAGCGCCACTGTGAGGATAGCCATCGATTAGGAAGCAGTGACCCTTTCTTCGTGGCCTTGCCGTAGCCACGACGAGGCTGAGGATGCCAAGAAAAGCAGAGCTCTACAAACGCTGCAAACCTTGCAAAACCGGCAAACGCCGCAAACGGCCCCTGCCCCCCTCACTGACAGGCGGCCAGGTCACGGACATAGTCAAGTCGCAGGCTACACTGCGATCACTGGTCACCCATCACGTCCTTCCTCTCTCTCCTCAACACCTCTCACCTTCAATCTGCGATCCCACTCTTATACGTTTATTCTACATCCTAGCCAGGGGTTTTGGACGCTCTGCCGATCTGTTCAGACCCCATATCACCCCGCCACACGGCGTCGATACAACAATGCAATACCTCCGTTCGGGCCTAGACCAGCTCCGCGATCGTTACGCTCCCGTCAGTCACAAGTCCACCTTCCGCAGCACCGGCCAGATCACGCCGGAGGAGTTCCTCCTCGCAGGTGACTATCTCGTGTACAAATTTCCCAGCTGGTCGTGGTCCGACGCATCGAGTCCCGCGCGACGGGTGTCCTACCTGCCGCCGAACAAGCAGTTTCTGGTCACCCGCGGGGTACCGTGTCACAGGCGGCTAGATGAGAACTTTGCGGGCGGACATGGTGCGGCCGATGATCTGGTGAGGGACGGGTTCTTGGGTGGACCGGACGACGAGACGGAGAGCAAAGGAGGAGGCGAGGATGAAGGCTGGCTACGGACGGGCGGCACGACGGAGAAAGAGCAGGAAGGCCTTAGAGGGGAAGTCCGGACGATGAGTGAGAGTGGGCAGCTGGGCAAGAAGGCCGTCGAGGACGAAGACGAGGAGATTCCGGACATGGAGGACGAGGACGACGATAGTGAAGCCATCATCAGAGACAAGGGCGAGGGTGCTGCTGCGTACGCCATGTCCCCTCTCCTGACCGTCTGTCGCCACAGACACCGGTAACTGACCTGTCATGCAGACCCCTTCGCACGTACACCCTATACATCACCTATACACCCTACTACCGAACGCCGAGGATGTACCTCTCCGGCTACATGTCGCCCAGCGAGCCCCTCCCCCCGCACCTCATGATGGAAGACATCGTCGGCGACTACAAGGACAAAACCGTCACGTTAGAAGACTTCCCGTTCTTCGAGAACAGCGTGAAGATGGCGAGCATTCACCCGTGCAAACACGCCAGCGTGATGAAGATCCTGCTTGACAGGGCAGACGCTGCGCTGAAATTGAGACTGGACAAGCAAAAGGCCGGCGGCGCCGATTCCAAGAAAGAGATCTCGGGCATGGAGGGCCTCATCGACGACGTCTCGAACCTCAAACTCTCGGAGCAGAAACGAGGACACGAAGCCGGCGTCAAAGCCGCCACCGGCGGGACCGGCGACGAGTGGGAGGTCCTGGACGAGCAGGAGAGTGCCGAGGACGAGAGTGAAAAGGTGGCCATCCGGGTTGACCAGTACCTGGTTGTATTTCTGAAGTTCATGGCCAGCGTGACGCCAGGGATTGAGCATGATTTTACGATGGGCGTCTGAAGGACCGGCATCGACATTGACATCGATAGGGCGCAACGCCACAGGTGCTCCAATTATGGATAGTTGGCATACATACACGATCGAGGATATCCTTCAGGCATACTTTGGCAGCCAGCCAGCCAGCCATGCACTAGAACCGGCGCAGTCTCCTAGCCATGCTGTGTGTGCATAATAATGCTCCGATATTGGGTGGTTGGCGCGATCCGAGAAATGCAGTACTACAACCTTTCCATGATGTTGTACCGGGTTGACGCCCAAGAATGCGCCATGCCCAACTTGTAAGACTCGTAGACATATGCACGCCCTTATAGGTTCATGGGTAGGTAAGGTAGGTAAGGTAGGTAGATACGTCGATAACCATTCAACATTAGCACGCTACAACGCCATCCATTAAAAGCCGAGGCGCGAGTCATCGCCTCACTCGCCCATCAGTACCGCCCTTCCTGGCCTGGCCCTCCTCCTCCTCCGCCTTCTTCATCCTCTCGCTGTCCCAGGCCCTGTGCCACAATCGTCGCCAGCGATCCCTGGCTCTGCGACTGCCCCTGATTTGGCATGGCCGGTCTGGGTCCCATTGGTCTCTGCATCTGAGCGCCGCCTTCGCCTTGCCCCTGCCCCTGGGAAGGACCCATCATGTTGGAGCCAGGTCCAGGCCCGCCACCACCACCACCCATTGATTGGGGGCCTTGATTCATGCCGCCGCCGCCGCCGCCGGCGGCGGTGGTGCCAGGTGGTCCGGATACAGCGCGCATGGCCGTGGGTGTTGCGCCCGGCGGGGGAGGTCGAGACATGGGTCGTTGCTGGGGAGGACCGTTGGAGGATCCGTTCATTGCATTAGGTCCAGGTCCAGGTCCAGGTCCAGGTCCTTGCCCTGGCGCTTGTCCTTGTCCTTGCCCTGGCCCTGCTCCTGGCGCCCCGTTGGCGGGAGGAGGCGGTCTACTCATCGGTCTGGGTTGTTGCTGCTGCTGGGGAGCGAGCGCACCCTCTGAGGCTCCGTTTCCGTTCCCATTCCCGTTCGGCACGGGTCCGTTAGGCGCTGCCGGTCGGGCCATAGGTCTTGGGGCTTGCGTTTGGGAGTTGTCGCCGTTTGCTTGTTGGTCAGGATTGCCCGGGCCCGGACTTGGGCCGTTCGGAGACACAGGTCGAGCCATTGGCGTGGGCTGTCTGGGCTGGAGGTGGTTCGGGTTCCCGTTCGCCTGTTGGTCGGCCGGAGCGTTCGTATCGGGCAATTGGTCGGACGAAGGTGACCTGCTAGGGACGGGTTTTCTCTGCTGCACTTGGCCGTTCATTGGCGATGGTTGGTTTTCTGGGCCAGATGAGCCGTTGGGCGCGGGAGATGGAGATCGCGACACGGGCTTTCGAGCGGGAACTGGACTGGGCGGCATGATCGGTTGTGGGCTTGGGGGTGGGCCCGAAGTTGACGCTGGTCCTGGTCCTGGTCCTGCACCTGCTGGGTTCGGTCCCGATCCCTGTGGAGGTGGGCGCTGTGCTGAAAGCGGTCTGTTCGCCGAAGGAGGAGGATTCCCGTTGACGGCCTGGGGCGGCCGATTCTGCATAGCACCTGGGTTACTTGCGCCCTGCGGATTTGCATTCATGCCGCCAGCAGCTCTGACCAGTCCGGTCTGCAGATTCGTCGGCCCGCCCGCGCCTTCTTTCGGTTGAAAGCGCTTGAAGATCAGGTACGCTCCCACACCCCAGAGCCAGACAAGGACAGCGGCTCCGGTGGTGAAAAACAAGATCGGCAGGAGAACCAGCAATGAGAAGCCCATCGCGCAGGCGACGAACAGGAGAGCCCCCAGCCCGCCCATCATGACACCCGCCAGCAGCGCGAAGATGAAGGCAATGGCCGTCATGAGGATAAGCGGAAGGCCGCTGATTGCGAGTTGCGACAGCAGGAAACTGGCGACGTAGGGTCGCTGGGCCGCGAAGGCCGCGGCTGCCTGTTGCCATTGCTGGCGTTTCTGGGGTGGGAGGACGAGGTTGAGATATTTGCTGGAGCTGGTCGTCAGGATGCTGACGCCGCCCTGTATGGGGCCGGGGACTCTGCTGGCGTTGGGAGCGGGAGCCGACGTGCCTCCACCGCCGGGTGGCATGTTGGGTCGGGGAGCGGCAGACATTGCGAATGTGTGTGTTCACGAAACTCGGTATTGATTCATGACAGGAAAGAAAACTGTGATACTTAGAGGCAGAAGCTTTTTCGGATGCTGGTCTTGGTTCGTGAATTATGAGGTCGAGGTCAGTCTGAGGTGCGGCGTCCGGCTTATCAAACAGGGCCGAGTCTTCGGTCGATGCACAGCCATACATAAGCTTATTCTATTCTTAAGCTCTCGTCCGCGGTAGCCCCAGTCATCTTCAGATCCTTCAATACTTCTCGCTTAGGTGGCCAATACCACTCTTGGTCGAGAAAAACGCTTTGACAGGAGCACAGCACGGGAGGCGTGACACTGCAAGTTCACCAAACACTGACAGTGAATTGGCGTGTCCGCGTTGTTGATCAGGTACGGTGGAGCACTTAGACGGATCTTATTGATGCAGCCACGGCAACGAGCGCATCGCCTCGTACACGACTTTGTGACAAAATGGGATCTTGCGATGTTCAAGTATGATCGAGTTGTTGTCGGTAGCACCCAGAAATTCACTATTTACCCTGCGAGCCGAGACCTGTAAATGCTTGGAGTAGCTTTGTGGTGTTGCTCGTCAAAGAGGGTCAAGCGAGATGCAGAAGGGCAAAAGCACGATGTCGTTTATCTCCCAACGGCGTCAGCCCCATCGAGTTCGACGCCCTCGAGCACGAACCGTTGGTGGCTCGAACTGGATCAATCAAGGCACGGGAGTATATTGTTTTCGACCATACAGGTGTCCTGCTTGTCGTTGTTTCGCTGCAGAACAAGCTATACCGTCAGGGTCTGGCCTAATCGTGAACTCTCCCTCGCGAGCTCAACCAGCCGAATCACACCGACAGCCTCCTCCGGAGGGACAGGTATCTTGGACACATCCCCGCCCAACGCCGCCGCAAGTCGTCGATAATACTCAACGTACGTAGGCGGCTCGACGGTCGGCGCGACCTCGCTGACGATCTTGCCATTCCCCTTGTCGATGTTCAACACGCCGTGGTGGTCCTCGCTCTCGACGCCGTACCCGGCATCGCCGGGCCGGAGCCCTTCCTTCCTCAGCTGATCCTCCTGCGGGTCGAGATGGAACTTCTTGAACGAGCCTTTCTCGCCACGGACCCAATACCGCAATTGATTCACCTCGGGGCTGACGACGCCCGCCTTGACCGTGACGAGTAGCTTGCGGGCGTCGTAGTGCAAAAGCACCGTGCACGAGTCCTCCAGCCCCGTGGGGTTGACTTCCCGCTGCGAGCCCACGAACCCCGTGACCCGCTCGGGCATGCCGAACAGATGGACGACCTGGTCCATCAGGTGAGTGCCCAGGTCATACACCGCACCCGTGCCGGGAGCGTGGTATGCCTTCCACGTGCCGCTCGGCGCCTCAGGCCGATGTCGGTCGAAATGCGTCTCAAATTCGACGACACGGCCCAGCGTGCCGTCGTCGATGTACTTCTTCAGCGTCAAGAAGTCAGAGTCCCACCGTCGGTTCTGGTAGACGGTGAGGACTCGGTCCTGGGATTTGGCCAGGTCGACCAGTTCCTGCGCCTCGGCGGAGGTGGGCGTGAAGGGTTTCTCGACCACGACTTCGCACCACAGTCAGTTGCCATGAGTTCAAGGGTCCAGGCTCGCTCGGCCCGTCGCTGAGGTTGGAGACATACCGTGCTTCTTGGCCGCCAGGGCCAACTTGGCCAGCTGCAGATGTGATTCCGGTGCCGTGGTCACGATGACGACGTGCACCTGCTCGTCCTGGACCAAGTCCTCGGCAGAACGATAGAGCTTGATGTTCGGCCAGTCTTTGGTCGCATCGTCGTCCGGCTTGGGACTTCGCTGCACGATCGCATAGAGGTTGAAATCGGACACGGCGTTGACAAAGGGGATGTGGAAGGTCTTTGCACTCAAGCCGTATCCGATGATGCCGACGTTGTACTTGCCGCCCGCCATGTTTCGTACTTCGACTCTGGTCGCAGAGTTTCAGAAGTGTTGTATTCCTCCTCACCTACTCGCCGGTCTTCAAAGGTCCCTATATTCTTTGAGTCAAGAGGCGTGCGTCCATCCAACGGTTTCGATTAGGAAAGCTACCCGACAAGACTGTTGATGGCCGCCACGAAAATTCTGCGTTGTATCATCGACGTCGTATTTACCCCACGAGCTCACGTCACGTAACGACCACACGCTGAAAACTCCGATCGACCAGGCGCAGCGGGGGGAATTACCCCTTCTGTCGCAGGTCGCACGTCGCAGTGGAAACACTTTCGTGCCGTCCAAGAAAACGAGGTGATCGCATGAGGCCCCCCTTGACGGTTCAAGACACATTGGCTTCTTCGCCCGTGGAGCAACGGCGCTCTGCTCTAAGTAGCGTGCTCTATCAATCCGTGCCGAAGCTGTAGTGATACACAATTTCCCGGCTCTCTTAATTTGCTTCTCCCTATTGATCACTACCGCAGCTCACCTCACCGTCGAACCGAATCTACAAATACAACCCTTCCGGCTCACCCTCATTCTTCGTCTTCATCACACTGTCCCTGGCGCTCCTGAAATCCGCCATGTTCACCCGCATCCTGCGTTCTCTGAGCGCCCTCAAGCCGGCCTCGCTACAAATCGCTTTGATATCCGCACCGCTCAGGTCATCTTTCTGGGAGATGAACTCGTCGAGGTCGACGTCCTCGGCCAGACTCATCTTACTGGTGTGCAAAGTGAAGATCTTCTTCTTGGTCGATGTGTCCGGGTTCTCGAACAGGATCTTCCGATCAATTCGGCCCGGGCGAATCAGCGCCGGATCCAACGTCTCGATCTTGTTGGTCGCCATGATGACCTTGACGTCGCCGCGGTCGTCGAAGCCGTCGAGTTGATTGAGCAGTTCTAACATCGTGCGTTGAATTTCGCGCTCGCCGCCGGAGGTCGATTCGTAACGCTTGGTGCCGATGGCATCGATCTCGTCAATGAAGACAATGGCTGGGGCGTTCTCGGCTGCGACTTGGAACAGTTGTCTGACGAGACGGGGACCATCGCCGAGGTATTTCTGAATCAGTTCCGAGCCGACGATCCGCAGGAAGGTGGCGGACGTCTGGTTTGCTACCGCCTTCGCGAGCAGTGTCTTTCCCGTCCCGGGAGCACCGTAGAGGATGACACCTTTCGGTGGCTTGATGCCCATTTCTTCGTAGAGTTCGGGGTGGAGCAAGGGCAATTCGACCGCCTCGCGGACTTCTTGAATCTGCTGCTCCAAGCCGCCTATGTCGGCGTAGGATTCTGTGGGAGCTTTGTCGAGTTTCATGACGGACACGAGCGGGTCGGCGTCATCCGTCAAGACGCCGACCACAGAGACGGACTTGTGGTGTAGCAGAATGGACGCGCCGGGTTCGAGGAGGTCCTTGTCGACGAACGACATGATGGAAACGTAGTATTCTGGGCCGGTGGCGGAGGAAACAATGGCGTGGTCATCGTCGATCAATTCTTCCAAATTCCCTACACCCATGGGACTGCCGCGCATGTCGTCAACTTTACTTCGCTCGTCCGAGTTGCGGTCCAGGGGTTCTGCTCCTTCGGTCGCCGCCGCAGGGGCTTGTGTCTGGGCGGCTTTGGTCTTGCGGAGTCGCTCTTGGTTCTCGACGTATTCCTCTTCTAGCAGCAGGTGGTCGTGGACTCTCTGCATGCGGAGATATCGTAGCTTGCAGCGGGCGGTTGGGTAGATGGTAGGAAGTTTGGCGGCGGCGTTGGGTCCCGCCTGCTTGCGCTTCCTGCGGCCGATTCGGGTCGTCGGTTGCGGAGGTGGTTCATACTTGGGTTTCTCCTTCTACGGAGAGACTCAGCAAGGTGTGTCAGGACGGTCGATGCTGATTTACCTTCTTCTCTTGTTCATCCTTTCCTCCACGGCCGCCGGGAGGTTGTTGTGACGACTGCTGGTTCCCCTGCGGAAGCTGTTAGTATGCTGATGAAGCATGTGGAAGGTGACCCTCACCATTTTCAATATATAGCAATGAAGGACTTCGTCAGGGAACAAAGATTAATGGCGATGGAAAGGGGATGAAAGAGTGAGGGAGGTAGATGGCCAGACGGTTGATTACAACGAGTCCGAAGGATGCGTGACGAGGCTCGATCGCGCCTGCCGGGATTCGGATATACTTTTCTCCGGCCCGCGGGGAGCAGCTGGGAAGCCCCCGGAGTGAGGCTGTATTCCTTTGCAACCCACAAACCATCAGGCAACACGTCCGCAGTGGCTGTGTGACATCTCCTCCGAATCTGCCATTTCTCCCCCAACTACGAGTGCAGTGCCATCTGCCAGTTTTGTCCGGATATTCAGGATAGCCCGATCTTGCAAGCATCCTCCGTGTATCTTCCGGCCATCATCTTCGATGTGATTCTAGCGACTTACAGCCTCGTTCGCTCTACACTGCCTTCTGACACCCAACTGCCTTCGCTTCGCCTGGTCTAGTGTGGGACTTCACAGAGCGTTGCAGCCTTTTTCTCTTGCACCTCAGCTCAGCTCACGGCCATCAGCCGCACGACTCTTTTCCGAGTAGCTACTCGCCCAAGACGAGAAAAGGAACATCAAGAGATGGCAGGTCACAAGGCAAGACGGATAGCCAAAGACCTGGCGGACATCCGTGCCGACACAACCTCTCAGATCTTCGCAGACACGGTCGGAGACAGCATCACGGACCTGAGAGGATCGTTCAAAGGTCCCTCGGGAACTCCATATGAAGGCGGCACGTACGAAGTATCTATCAAGATACCGAACGAGTATCCCTTCAAACCACCCATCATGAAATTCACCACGAAGATCTGGCACCCCAACATCTCCAGTCAGACGGTAAGCCGGACAGCGCACCACGTCTGGGACCTGAGGAGCTAACGGCGTCGCAGGGCGCCATTTGTCTCGACACGCTCAGCACGGGCTGGTCCCCCGTCCTGACGATCAAGTCAGCCATGATCTCGTTGCAGTCCTTACTCAGTTCACCCGAGCCCAAAGACCCCCAAGACGCCGTCGTGGCCAACCAGTTGATCAAGAACCCCAAAGAATTCGAGAGGCAAGCACGTGAGTGGGCGGTTAAGTACGCCGGTGCACCTAAGTCGTTTATCGGTGAAAGCAGTGGCGGCGCTACAGATAAGGACATAGAGGCTGCTGAGAAAGAGAGCCAAGAACGAGAGGCGCAGGCCAACATCGCCGTCTACGATGGGTACAACAAAGAGCTGATCGATCGGTTCGTCCTGATGGGTTTCGACGTGGAGCGAGTGGTCGAGGCGTTCAATTACGTGGGAATCGACCGGAATGGAGGACAGGACTATGAACTGGAAGAGGCGTACATGGGCGACATCACGGCAAGACTGCTGGGCGAGCCTTGAGAATGCCGAGGTCTTGACGGGGTTTCTTGATTGAGTAAATTGCATAAAAAGCGCCGGTGTCGGTATGGATATGGTTCCAGGGGCTCGCATCGGCGGTGGTGGCTTTGTGTATATCACGATGATCATGACCATACCGTAGAATTGAACATGCCCTCTTGAGATAACACCTCAATTGCTGTTTGTTAGAATACCTCGAAACGTAAATCAACGCAAGCATGGACTCAAGAACCGTCTGAAGGCTGTCTTACCATGAGAATTCGTGGATACTAGAGTACGGAGTAATTCGTCACTTATTCCGCTTTCATTTCCTTCGACGGAACAACCAGAACCCCTCCAAGCAAGCAACGTCGTCCAAGTGCACTTTCGACAAACCTAATACCCTGGGACAATCTACATCGGCATCCACGCACAGATACATTCACCAGATCGGTTTGAGATCCCATCGCATTCCCCACCAACACGGAGCGACTCCCGCCTAATCATGGAATCAGTGTACGAGTACTCAGTCTAACTTCAGCACTTCCACTTCCGAACCAACAAAAGCTATGATCCAGCGGCTCACTCTGAAGTAAGGTAGAGGAGAGACGGGACGAAACGAAACGAAACGAAACGAAACGAAAATCGTCCGGCCCGCCGCCATCATGATCGAAGACGACATCTACCGCACCTCCAGCCAGTACCGGCTGTGGTCGTATACGCGCGACGCCCTGTCCCGGATCCGGCAGGAGACCAACGAGCTCGCGGCGCAGAGGGTGCGCGCTGCGTTCCGACGCGCCAGGTTGTCTGCTCAGAACGGCGGTCCGCACGGGAGTGGTGCTGGTGAGGGCGAGGGTGATGGTGATGCCGCGGTGTCCGTGGCGGCAGGGGAGGATGGGGCGGCGATCGACACGTTGACCGTGGAAGAGGAATTGAAGATCGTGGAATGGGGGTGTAGCAAGATTGTGGATATGGGGGAGGCGATGAATCCCAGGATTCCCAGCCACGTCGTGGTGAGTGTTTCGTGTTCCTTGTCGACGTCCGATTCTGGACGGTGCAATCGATCCGGTCTTCTTCAGCGATTTTTTGACCTTTCTCTCTCATTCTCGTACCAAAGGGGCTTGTCAGGATCAGGACGACGCGATTACTCTACCCACGTTACCCTACGCTACGACTTGTCTCGTCCCATCTCATCCCATCTCATCGTGGTCCTTACCGATCAAGATGTTTGCTGTTCTTTTGTTGAAATCTAATCCAATACGAACCTGACCCCGGCGTTTAATTCCCCGATCACAGCATCTGGACTAACTCTCATGATCCTCCACTTTCACAGGCCACCGCCACGCAATACCTGCGGCGGTTCTATCTCACGCAATCGCCCATGACGTACCACCCCAAAGCCATCCTGCCCAGCGCCCTGTACCTGGCGACCAAGGCCGACCACTTCTACCTGCCGCTCTCGCGGTTCGTGGCCGAACTGCACAACATCTCCGAGGACGACGTCAAGGCCCCGGAGTTCCTCCTCCTGCAGGGCCTGCGGTTCACGCTCGACGTGCGCCACCCCATGAAAGGCCTGCAGGGCGGACACGTCGAGATGAACGTCCTCGCCGAGGAGGGCAAGTTGGGCGCCGCCATCGAGCCGGGCCGGGCGAGCGAGAGACGCATCGGCGTGGCGGCCGACCAGGCGAAGAAGCTGCTCGCCACCGCCGCGCAGCTGACGGACGCGTACTTCCTGTTCACGCCGTCGCAGATCTGGCTCGGCGCACTGATGGTCGCGGACCGGGAGCTGTGCGAGGCCTACTTGAATTACAAGATCGAGCGCATCGTGGAGGTCGCGGAGCGGCAGGCCGACCAGGCCGCCGACATCGACGTTACGGCGTTACAGGCGAAACTGCTCGCGACGATCAACTCCTGCGCCGAGCTCCTACAGTCCTATACCCCCCCGGAGGAGGAGTCGGCGACGCAGCGTAAGGAGATGCGCCGCATCGGGAAGAAACTTAACGTGTGCCAGAATCCCGAGAAGACGGACATCGTGGCTGTGGCGCGGGCAAAGGCCGCCGAGAAGAGAGAGGGCAGCGCGACTGGCAGTGGGAGCGACGCGGAGAAGGTGGCGAAGAAGCGGCGGTTAGAGCGCGAGAGGGCTGAGAGGGAGGGCGACGTGTTTGGACCGGCGTTGAAAGATATCGCGGGCAAGGATGGCGGGACGGGCGGTGGGATGGGGTGATGATCCGCAAGGGAAGTGACGGCGGCTAAGGTGCTATGAAAGGCCCGCGAGGCCTCGCATCAGCTCTCCGCGTCCTTGTGGACTTGAAACTTGGGTACCGCCGACGGTCGGCAATAACGACGGCTGGTCATGGTAGCCAAGGGCGCGAAACGAGTCTACGCACCAGAGGCAAAGGGAAAATAGATGGAACATGGACGTGTGCTCCCGCCATTCTGTCTTTCGCCAGATTCTCGTCTAAAGCGTGTATTCTAGCTGATCATTGAACTCAAGCCAGTGACCAACGGTGGCTCGCCTCGTTGCAATCATTCAGAGCGTGCGAAAATGCAAAGTCTAATCCGAACTCGAACCCTTGTCGCAACCGATGCGGCCAAGGAGCTCTTTCCGGTCGCTGCTTGGCCCTAGGAGGTTGACGCCGGAGGAGTGCGCCGAGTCATGCTTCTGTTTCCTCCTCAACCCGCTCGTTGACGACGCGGTCACGGACTCTGAACTAGATCTTCTGCCTTTCGACGAAGAGGGCGAGGTCGATTTGGACTTGGACCGAGATTTCGTCCTTGGCTTCGACGTCTTCGAGATTGAGAAATTCGGATCCGTGCTGAGTACCTCGGTCTCGAGATACTCTCCCTGCGGATCGACGCAGAGTTTGACGTCGTCCACATAATCTCGGGGAGACTTGTCATCCTCCACCTCGTCCTCCTCCTCTTCATCCTCATCGTCGGAACGAACATCTTCTGCTCCCTTTCCGGTGATGACCTTGTAAGCGACTCTGACGATCATCCCGAACCAAACAATCAGGATGACCTGGAGCGCCGCAAGCATGCTCAGAAACCCCCATTTGATGCTGTTGTTCCAGCAGACTAGTCCCACGGGGTTCTTGAACGGCTGGATGAGATGATCCCAGTCATCGGGGGTGGGGATGGGGCCCTCGAGATCCTGGACGCTCCCCCTATAACAGCCGTACCGGATTTCTTGCGGAATGTGTGCATAGATGCTGTACCAGACCATGTTGTACAGCACGTGTCTCAGGACAAACCAGGAGACCATGAAAACGCCGAACGCTATGTCGCATGCGAGTTCGAAATGGAGATATTTGAGGATCTTGGCCAATGGGAGAATGATGTCGGCGAAGTCCATCAGACAGAGGATCAAGGTGCCGACGCGGTATTGATGATAGCCGTAGGAGGTAAAGATAAGCGTGCAGGTGAAGATGTGGTGGGTAAACATCTGCCAGTGGTCCTTGCGGCGCTCTTCGATGTTGACCACGACAATCTGTTGGAGCCAGAAACCAAACTGAACGAGGTAGTACCACTTTGCGATGCCCTCCATCTCACGGGCGGGCCAGGTACGCCACAAGGCCCGCAGATTGAGCCAGTAGTCCGAGTTGTAAATGATGTACATGCCAATGCACCATGAAACGGTGTAGTAACAGACGATCCAAGCCTGTTCCGCGAATCGAACCTTCGGCTTCTTCTTCTTGATGCCCAAGATCCCAGCCAACGGAGCGAGGACATAATCCATCGTGGCGCACCGGAGTCCGGTAAAGGCTATAGTCCAGTAGAAGACAAAGAATATGTCGTCCCAGCCGAGTGCGAAGTTCCCCGTGGCAGGATTGTAGTAGGAGATCCGGAAGAACTTCTGGGTGTGGTGTCTGGCCGACGGGAAGAATATATGGAGAAAGAAGAGCATCGATATGAGGCTCACCGATATGCCTGGATGGATATCAGTACAGGGCCCTCGCCGCTGTTCGTTCGGGGGTGCACTCACTGATCTGGTGGTCTACAACCCATGTGCACATGCGGGCTACGGTGCTCTTCTCTCTGCCCTTTCTGTCCCACCTAGGCCAGGCCGTCTTCTGCGAGGGCGACTCATTGTGCTGCCGCGGTCCTGGCGTTGTATGTGATATCGGTACCAGTTTCTCTTGGTCCATCTTTGGGTGCGGTGAGGACAACGCTGATGACAGGTTGCAGCGAGAGTGTCCTGCCCTGGGCCGGGTGACTGGAGAGGCCGCCGACAACGAGGGGAGGCTTCAATATGAGCGTGCAGATGGGCGACCAGCGCAACGAGCGTGGAGTCGGAGCGGGAGCGGGAGCGGGAGTGCGTGTGGGAGTGGTGGTGGTAGTGAGTGGTACGGTGGTGGCAGTTGAGGGGGAGAATTGCAAGCGAATGACAGATCCGACCGAACGCACACGCTCACCAACGTCGGAAACACTTCTCGCTAACCCAGAATGCCAAACCGGCGTGCGAGTCCATTCGGACAGGACCAGAACGGTGCAAGTGGACTGATATGGAATGGGAATGGAATATTTTCAGTGCGTTCAATGGCGGGGGACCAACTGGCGGTGTCGGTGTAGCTCGCCCGCTGCCAAACGTGATTGGCGGTTGAGCTTCCGGGGCTTGACGGGCTGCATTGGGCGGTACATACTAGGCGGTACTGGCACTTGGTTCCTTGCTTGCCAGCTTCACTGGTGAGGCAGTTCCTGGTTAATGATTTCGGTGCTTGTTCATTGTGGCAGTATGGTTTCTGTTCTGGGATGCAGCGCCCCCCTCGTCCTTTCAAGCTCCCGCTGCCCGTCGTTCCTGCATGAAGGTATTCCAATTGGCAAAGCTCATTGCTCGCTTTCAGGTTCCAGGCTCCAAGGAGGCACTTGCCCAATGGCAGGTATTTCCGGCCCTTCTTTGTGCCTGAGCGGGCATCCACACCTGGGCTTCCCTGGCTGCCCCTTTACGCCATTGCCCTGATCGACGCACTTAAGACCCGGAACAGTTCAGCTTGGCCATATATGTTACATGATGCTTGACAGGGCGGTATTGGACTCATTGGAGCAACAGGCTCAACACGCGTCATGTGAGCAATTGCACCCGTCCAACTGTTCGACGACGACCGCTTGCGAATGGCGCGCGCGGCTCGTCTGGTTTGCCATAGCCTGGTGTTACGCTCAACGCCACAGACCATATGGCTCTTTGCAAGCTTTCCACAGCTTGATCGTTCCGTCCTCACTTCCAGTTGCATAGAGCTTGCCGTCGGGGGAGAACGAAACTGACCAGATCGGGCCATGGTGCCCCTTCAAAACCTCTGTCACAAATTAGCTTGACCTTCGATCGTGGAGGGTAGGTGCGTACCCAGTTCTTTCTCTTGGTCGAAATCCCACACTCGGACCCAAGTATCTTTGCCGCCGCCCGTCACGAAACGTCCCGTGCTTGGGTTGATGGCCACACTGGCGACTTCGTGATCGAACTTGACTTGCTTGATCAGCTCTCCCGGGCGTCCGGCGTCGAAGAACAAACACGAATGCCCGGCTGCCACGCTCAGGATGCCCGGATCGCTGTCTTCCGCCTTGTTGGTAGAAAGCTCGCACGAAGTGATGTCCCGGTCGGTTTTGACGGCGGCGATCACTCGCTGCGTCCGCAGATCCCACCAACGAAGAGTCTTATCCTCACATGCGGTGGTCAGAACGTTGTAGTCGACGTTCCAGACGATAGATTTGATGCTGCCCCCGTGTTCTCCGGCCCCGATCTCATGTCCTTCCGAAGCGGTGATCGGCGTGATCGGCGACGAACCGTTGACCTGGTCAGGAGAGGCCGCACCGCCTCCACGGGTCAAGTCGAAGATCTTCAACTTTTTATCCTGCGCCCCCGTCGCCACACACTGTGGATTGATCTGGATCGGAAACGCAACGGCGCGGACAATGTGATTGTGAGTCAATATGTTCAGGCATTCTCCGGTCTGAGGGTCCCAGATTCGCCTGGTCGACTGTCAGCGTGCGCCATCGGGAGCATGATTAGATCGGTGTTACGCGGTGAAGTCTGCCGATCCCGTTGCCGCGATCGAAGCGTCGGAAGAGAGCCTCGAAGTCCAAACGGCACCCTTGTGTCCAATGAAGGTCCCGATCCAGTCCCCAGTCATGCCATCTCTCAGCATCGGATTGTTATCTGACGCGGGTCAGAACCGGTTTCACGGAAGCACATGTCTTACCTTTGCACGCGGAGATGAGATAGTACTGGTCATCGTCCACGATAGAGGAGAAACTCAGGTGTGTCACCGGTCGGGAGTGTCCGTGGCAAGTCAGCGGGACAACGCGTGGAGTGTCTGTAGACCGAGTCAGGTATCTCATAACCGGATTTTTCCAGAGCGGTCATTACCTGCGGACATGACGCTCAGATATCGTCCTGCCTCAGGTAAGACCTCTAATTCGGAATGTCGTGCAGTTCGCCGGAGTCTCGAGTGCGCAAATGTTCGGAGCAGACAAAGTGCTGTCAGTTCCTCTCACCCAGCCGGCTGGTGTGAAGACTTTGGAGCGGTCTGATCAGGAGAGAATAAGCCAAAATGGAGTCGACGCGACGCCGCCCAAACGTCTTCTCGCCGTGAGAATGAATTGAAAATATGAGTGCAATAAAGGGGGTGACTTGCCCGCGCAGGCCGTCGCGAAATGCTCTAATATCTAAGGAACCGAAGGTAATGTCATTAGGTCAAAGTCATGAAAGCGAGAAAGGTCCGAAGAGATGTCCAGAACAATATCCTGATGGGTGTTTGTCGTTGTCGCCTTCATCAGGTTCCCCTTCCTTACTGCTCAAACAGCAGCCATGCCAAATTGGGAATAGCCCCGATTGGCGGTGACTGTCGATTTATGGTCAACCAATTGTCGACCGATGCTGCAGGCCTTACTTCACGATCCTGCCTGCTGTCTGTCAAAATCCCACAGCCCTTTCCTTGGAATTCTGGCTGTTTTGAGAATAAACAGGCGGGTCCAGCGGTTTGCTGCTTGATTTCCTCTCAACAGCACGACTGGAACAAAGAAACCGATCGGTCTACCTAGCTACGGCCGACCTCATACCGAATTGGTTCAGCTTCTTTGTCTCGTAACTGACATCCCTTCTATCCTCGCCTTCCCACCATCCTCCCTCCTTGATTCTCCCGCTATTTCAATCCAGGTATCCCATCATCGTCCGCCTTGAGGCCGTCGATGGCCAAGCTTGGCCCTCTTCCGGTATGATGGCTCCATCACAAGGGTACTATCAGAACGTCTGCTCTTCTCTTTGTTGTCATTCACGTTCGCCAGATTAATCTGTGACGATGGCCTCTGAAGTGTTCTTCGACGACTGTCGACGGTGTGCAGCTGATCTCGTCTTTACACTATTGCCGCGCTACGCCTTGCAATGTACTCTTCCCGCAGTCCATCCGCAGTGAAATATCCCTTTGCTTTCCAGTGGTTACAATACGCGTCATCCTTCACTGTCAAACAGCAGTGAGGACTTCACGATCAAGGCAGTGGCACAAGCTCTCCGGCGGCGTTACCATGTTAACCGTGTGTCGCGCAGTTGCCTCTGCTTCACACTGAGATGTCCTTTTTCCTACATCTCGACGCCGGCTAACCTCATTCGTTGTTCGCCGCACTATGTACACTGCTTCCGCCACCTTCAAGAACATCAGGAACTGCCGGAATCTCAGTGGAACCAGGCCGGTACCTACGGGACCGTTCCCTAGAGTAAGTCGCGACATCGACAACACAGGGTCGACAACGCTAACCTCTATAGCTGTCTCAAACAGGTGCACTTCTCAGCACTCCAAGCAATGGTACATTCCACTCCCCTTCGGAAGTCGTGCGCCGAGGCTTCCGATCTCGGATTGTCGTTCTACATTCATTATGGCGCTGAAACTGTGCCAGGAGGGTCTAGCAGTCCAGCTAGCGACAAGGACACTCTCTCAAACCACCCAAAGACTGGAACACCGGCTCCTAGACTTCGGCCCCTTATTCCGCCAAGACGCAGCTCGAAGTCCCTTTTCCGATACATAACGACAAACTATACAGATAGCACAAGCGAGGCCGATCTCTCCTCTCCGATCTCTCCGTCTCTATCTGTACAAGGATCGCGACAGCGCCAGACGGGGAGACGGATCCCATCTGAGCGACATTACCCTGGTCAAGGACGTCGAAGACACGAGGACAATGACGCATTACAACCGCTTGGGCGGGAATTTACGTTCACTCAGCGGTCCGATGTCTGGTCATTCGAGACGAGCTCCTGGAACACCATCCCAGACGAGGCGGCCAGAAAGGAACCCGATCACGACCAAGCAGCGTCGGACGAACCGATTTCAGATAAGCCCATCTCTGGAGAGCGGATTGCAGCCGAAGCAGCAGAATATTGTCGATCGGCAACTGCCTTGCAGCCAATCATACACGAACCGGCATGTTCTTCGGGCGAGCAGCAGCATCCAAAACCCTCCGAAACCGTCGAAGGTCTGCCCCAATCGGACAGGCTCATGCTACAGCCTGCCGCGCAATCTTTTGGGCCTCGTCTAGCATGTACAGGGAACTGTCAAACAAGCGTCGCTTTACTTCCTTCCGGTCCTTGTACCCCACCTTTCACACGGCCACTACAAGCATCGCATGGTCAAGCAAACCAAATTTCGACCGATGCTGACAAGGGACCCCGCTCACCTTCAGAACACCAACCCGCGTCCAATGCCACAGAAAGCACCCAACCCGCAGCAAGAAGCATGAAGAGCTCGCAAACACAGTGGTCACACTTGTCCCGTTGGTCAGATGAGTTCGATCAGTTTCCAGACACCTTAAAATGCCCGTTAGTCGAACTGCAGGCTGCTGGAGCCGATAGTGTGTCCAGCTCTAGACTTGAGCAACTAGACCACGGCTTTGAGGTCTCGACCGCTCTGAACACCCGGCGGCGGGATTCAACCACACGGAGTCATCAACACTATGCGGAAAACTCACACACCATACACGCAGGAGATGGTCACCCTATGATCGTCATTAAAGGTGCTAGGGAGGAAGGTACTGCGACGCCAAATGAGGTATCCGTGGAAGTCGAAGCTCAGCCATCAGCCTCTGCGGATCACGTACAACCACAACAGGAATGCCAAGCTACGACACTGCCGAACCTTGTACCACCCGAAGCTCGACGACAACTTTTGGCCCCCGGTGTCGCTGCGCACAGCACCACTGAGTTGCTGTGGCAGATGGAGGAACACATCCACCAGCTTGTGTTTGAAGAGCAATCTCACCGTGAAGAGCTCCGAATTCTGCTTGGTGAAAACCGTCTCTTGCAGCGGGAACTAGATGCAGCACGCGGCACGACAAGAGAGCGTGACGGGGAGATTGCTCGCCTGCGCAGCCTGCTGGGAGAAGACAAAGGCCCACGCCCTCTCCAACCGTACATCACACCGTCGGCCACTCGAAACGCGGGACCTGCCCAGCGTGTTGGTGGACGCTCTCAGATGAACCATGGGGCTCAGGATTCTGAGCAGCAGTCCTCTTGCGATGCCAGCGACTTACCCTGTCAAGTTAATATAGCACCCCGAGTCATGTCAAGGGCTCCAGTCTACAATCATGGTTCGCCAGAACAACGGGTCATTCCTCGTAGTCGACCTGCACCGCCACCTCAACGACCACAATTATCGTCTGGCCCTGGAGGTGACGCTGCCGAAGACGTGAGCGAAAAAGAGAGCAGCGACTTGTATGCCAGCGTATGGGCACAAGAGTCATTCAACGAGGAAAAGAGTGCCGACCAGATTGATAGCGACACGGGAAGCGTTGTCCGCCACGAGGATAGACATTCTGTCGTTGATGGAGACTCTGAATTCGACGACGATGTTGGTCTTCAGGCAAGCGAGTCGAATTCTTCACCACTCTGAACTTCTTTCACCTGAATCGCTTGTTATGCGGGACATGCACAGGAGGTAAAAACCGCTGGGTACATTACTGGCCAACCGTGTTGTATTTCGACCTTTGCGAAGAGCGGGACAAGATAGACAGCGAAAGGGAGAACCGAGAGCACGACAGACTTTCAAAAGCTGGAAGTGTGCATTGCGGGTCATCGATCTTATCCGGTGCATGAGTTCTTCCAACTACACAAGTGAGGAGTTTCCGCCCGTCAGCTTTCCCAGGACGAGGTCCGAGTTTGTGCGGCCAATCGGTGCAGGCTTAGCCGCTTCCTACCTTCTGTTCCAACGATCGCGAACATGCCGCATGGTCTAGGTAACCTTGCATCAGGCAAGTGCATACTATGATTCTCTAGGTTGGTACCAGGTAGCTAATGACCGCCATGTTAGGGTTCATTCTGGTAGTGGATTGTCACTCAAAGGCAGCTATTCGACCAGCGACTTACGCATCGAGTATCCGCTGCCTTCCAGTTCCATTGCCTAAGAGTGTCACTCAGTGACGGTGATCTTCACTGCCACTATCCCGTATGACCTTCTCTCAATCCTTTTCTTTATATATGTGGCAAAAAGAGTCTATTGGTGACATCTCCAGCGAGTGTTTGACACAATCAGACGATAGGAGTCCGCGTTCCTGGTTTCGATCCATGACCCTCTGTCCTTTTTGTCACTATGGGCAAGGTTAAGACACCTGAGGGAGCGATGCGGGCAAATCTGACAGCCGTGGGTGACCGGTATGGAGGCTCGAATCAGCACATTGTGGAGACTGAGAACGGGGATCACAGTTGGAGTCCCTTTCCTAGCCGTTCAAATCAGCTTCGTCACACACCAGGGGCCAACTTGCAGATCATCAACAACCATCATATGCCTCCCCGAGGGCGCGAGGCAGGCAGCCCTCTGACTGTAAACGGTCGGGGTCTGGGTTCTGGTGCGTCAACGGACCCTTGTCCCCTCTGGCAACATCGCAGACCTGACGATGGTTTGAGTGACCTTGGGACACTCCCCGATCCCTTCGTCCAATCCTTCAGAGCAGGCATTGACCGGTTTTGGAATGTGGCATCTACGACCGCAATTTACAGGCTCCCGGCGCCGCCACCGAGACTCAGCCGTCAGGATGTGGAGTGGATGAAGCGTCGTTGGGGTAGCGAATATGAAGACCCGCGCATGTTGGTGGGACCATGGGACAACGAGGTCAAGACACTGTCAAAAAGGTACGATTGCTCGCAAGACCACAAGGTACCGACAACGCTGCGCAACGCCATCAAAGAAAAACTAAGCGAAGATGTGCCTGGGCGAGGCGATGGCGACAGAGAGCACCCGGCTTCTTCCCAAAATCGTACGGCGCGTTTCAGGACAGCACGACCTTACTCAGCCCGCAATATGGTCCTGCTCATTGTATTGCTGCTGATGATGCTCGTCTTACTCCTAAGGATCCCACGGGCCGAACTCATTGGGAGATTTAAGATCCATTGAATCAAACTACAACCAGCTCCGGTTCCCAATACGGCCTGGGGCAAGTTCTTTCAATGTTGCTACTGGGTATACCCGAAAGTAGGATGGAATAACGCCAAGGCAGACTACCACCACATCGAGGATGCAAATGCAGCATTACGAGTTCGCGAAGCCTGTTCAAATACTGCCTGGACGCACCGAAGTGTAACAAGCTCCCAAGATTCCGTTCGTCTGATTTGCTCTGCACGGGGATGCACTTTCCAACAAGGCGTACGAGGCTTGGCTCTGCTCTCGTCAAACTCGATCTACCAGGAACCGAACACACCAGCTTCATTCGATTTACTATCAAGGGAATATACGGATTAAACGCAGACCAGGTGCGCTACAATGGTTCGGAGAGTTTCCGAGAAGCCCTGCTGAGGGCACCCAACCCAATCCGAGGCTTCTCAAAGAGCTTTGATCCACTCTAACAATGGCTTTGTGACTCGAGCCCATTCTACCTGTCCGGCCAAGGCAGTTGTATGGGCTCTGCCACTGCGACCCCCATCCTTTCAGAGCCGGCAGCCTCGTCCACTGCCTGTAGAGGGCATTGATAATAGAAGATGTGCCTTCCTGAGCCTGAGCTTGCTTCTCTCCTCCGTATTTGCTTTCTCGACGATATCCCGCAACAACACACTGCTGGCGAAATCCTCTCCTCTGTTGTGCAAGGACAAGAACCCACCACTACCATACCGACAGACTCATACCACCAAAATCATTGCTACCATGCCTGTCAAGTCTGCATCCCGAGATAGAAAGCGACACTGCAAGCTTAAGGGTCTTCTCAAAAGTGCCTGGGCGGATTTGCGTTCTGTATTCCACAGTGCCAAGCCTGCCGAGCATCTTGAAGCCCGGAAGAAAGATACCCCTGCAAATCGAGGACCCAATGTCGTCAGCGATGATCTGTTTCAAGGAGCATCGACCATATTGGATGTTGCCCGTCTCTCTCAGGCCCGTTCCGTACCACAACTGTCAGAGAAGTCCGCTTCGAGACCATTGACAGCAAGGTATGTCATCCGTAGTCGGACGAATCACGCTGTTCAACCTAGTGACTTGTCTGACGCCTCAGCCTCGAAGCCACAGCGGCTCTCTAAGAAACTGAGTGAGATTTCGGCGTCTTCCCTCGCTCAGCCTTCGGTGTATTTTGCACCCCCTTGCCAACCTAGTTGTCAAAGAGCCGAGGAACACCATGCTACCGAGCTCACGACACCTGCAGTGCTGCCTGGAGAGCATAAAGATGATGACCTTGCCGTTCAGCCCTCAAATCCCTCTCCGGAAACCCGGCCAGAGCATGCCGCAGTTGCTAGAGCGAGCGACTTCGACCTATACCCTACCAAGCAAGGTCCATTTCATCTCCCGCAGCCCAGAGCTTCCGAGGAGATAGAAGCTCAGATTTCCGGCTCTTCGCCGCACGAAAATGACTCGACAAACCAATCTCTATCTCCCATGGTGTCTTCCCGGCACTTGGCTTCTGGGGCCTCGAGTAATGACACGTTCGCCTTCTGGAAACAGCCAAAATCCAAAAATGCTGTTGCGAAAAGCATCTCTTTTGGTGGCCTTGAAGGTCTCAGTGACCCATTCTTGCCGTTGAGGTCAGAGAAGGAGTCTCTCGGGACAACCGTCCACGTAACCGCGGCCCATTCAAACACTCAAGTTCAGAAAATCACAGATGCCGAGACAATGATCGCTGCCGAAAACCGGACCCCGAAGTCTCCGGCACGTTGGTCCGATGATTACGACCAGTTCTCGTCAGACGGACAAAATCGTCGCTTGACGGAAATTGCACCAGGACAGTACGAGCTGCTAGACAGAGGATATCACCTAAGGGCACCACCGATGCTCATCACTCGTATCCCGCGCGTCCGGCAGTTGATCGCAGATGACTCGTCTGACGAAGGTGAAGCTACGGCGGCAAAGCCTGAGCCTTTCATTCGAGAACGACAGCGGCCTCTACAGGAACACATTCTTCCTCAGCCTATTCCGGTGATGGTGCCATTGGCTGCGGCAATTGAGAACACCCAGTCAGCAATGAACTATTTGACTGAGCGGCTGAACGACCTGGTCTTCCAGGCCCAGACGCATTTCTGGAATGCTGGAGTCTTTGCTGGGCGAGTTGCGACTCGCGACCAGGAACTAGCAACAGCTCTACAGAATGTCGTCGAGAGAGATGTTGAGATTGAGCGACTACGAGATCTCCTTGACACCAGGGAGACAGGAATTGAACCGTTACGGGCTCAAAAATCACCTGATGAGCATCCCACGCCCTTTGGCCGTGGTTACGGGGACGAGTGTGAGACATCGGATCTCTATGGCGGAAGCAGCTATCGTGTAGGTGGAGAAGGAGGCGATGAGGCTCCGGCCATTGACATCGTCGAGACTTCGTTCCTTCACGAGTATCAAGAGACCAACGGTGATCAGCGATCTGAACCCGACGATGAAGATGAGGTTCTGTTGAGCGCGGCTACAGACACTCGTCGATACCGTTTTGTACAACTGGAGACGGCATCCGACGGCGCCCTGCCTGGCCTCCACGAATTTCCCAGCCCTCCACGATATATCCAACCACACTCTGCTTGATTCAGGGTCAAACGATGTGTTCTTGTGGGGTTTGGGCCGAAAAGGACACGAGGACATGGTAAGCAATCTTTCGGAATGTGGAAAATGTACCAATTAAACAGAGACTGTGGAATAGTTGAGACCCTGAGATAACAGGTCAGATTCCTCACCACATAGAAAGGTTACTGCTCCACGGTAAGTGGATTTTGTTCGTAAATGGGATGATCATTCAGAATACTTCAGAACATGTCCAGAGGACTGACCAGCTACAGCTGCGCTTCACCACTGTCCTGGACATTCTTAATCATTGAAGACGGCAAGCAGTCGCTGCAATGTGCTTCCCCGTTGAGGTCCCGGTTCGCATGTATTGATCACGACAGCTGGACGCCCGATCTCTGTCCACACAATGGGCCCAGTGACGAGTAAGCCAGCTCAATGATCTTTGTTCGTTTACTCCACGCCAGCTGACTGGAGCCTTTGTACCGCAGGTATTGAAATCTTGTGAGCCAAGGCAGATACACAACTGCCATGGCACATTCAGTACACAAGCAGCTGCCTTTTCCGTTGCCCGTGGACCACGGCGGCAGGGATATCTTCTCCCTTCCACCTTGTCCTAGTTTTTTTCATGTTTCAGAAGCCTCCATAATCGGTCTTGCTGGGAATAGTCACGGTGTGCAGACACGAGACCTTCGAACATCAACACAAGTTTCCGAGCTCACTCAGATTCACTCTGTCTCTGAACCAAAGATTGCCATGGCGAACAGCGGTCGAAATCGAGGCTTTGGCAAGAAATATGTCCAACCCAACGTCTCTAGGGCCAAGACTTACCTCAAGGCAAAGACAATTACTGCCCTGGGTAGGTTCAAACCTGCTCGTAGAGCTCAAGCGCCCCAACCGCATCCTACACATGGTGTTTTCGGCGAACCCCTTTCTCGCACATTGCCTGCCACAGCAAGTTCAGGAGATGAATCCCCGATCCCTGCCCTTCAGCCAGCACCGGGTTCTTACAGCGCACCACGATCGAGAACCTATGTCATAACGAGCTCCGTTGAGGACTCTGCTGGTCAAGTAATGCACCCAAGCGCCCGCGCGCAGAGCCCGACGTCACCGGTCGTCCGAACCCCGGCAGTCTCTGCGTCTCGACCTCGACTTCGCCGTCAATTGTCTGGAGATAATCCATCTACGCAGCCAGAGAGACTTGGATCTGAGACCACATCCCCGCCCATCTCTCGACTAAACCAGTCAAGGCCTGAACAACATTTGAGGGTGGCCGGGGAATTCGACGGTCAGATAACTAGGACGTGGTCACACGAAACTGGTGATACTCCTGTGAACGGTTCATTCGCCGAGCGCATGAGTCGCAGACAGATTCCCAGCCGCACATTTGGATTCATGGTCGACGGGTTTGATAGTCTTGATGACCCATTCGTCGAACATGTTGAAGCCACTATTGACGCTCCTGACGCGCCCCACGTTCCGACATCTCAACGAAATGCGCCAGACAGTTGGTCGGACGATGAAGCCAGCGCGCCCCCTGCCCCAGACCCGGCGCCTGCTCAGCAACAAGACCTTCCGCCGCGAACGTTGGTTCCGCTGTTGTCACACGAGCTTCCTCCCAGGGCTGCCGTTCAAAATTTTCAGTCGGCCATGTTCGACTTGACCGAGGCACTGAACGACCTTGTCCGTGATAACAGAACTCATCACCACAATTCCAGAGTCCTCACCAGCAGCCTGGCGATTCGTGAAACGCAGGTTGAGCAGCTACGAAGCCGACTTATGGCAGCGGAAGCGGAGGTTGACATGTTGCGGGAACTGCGGAGACGTTGAAATGTGAAGATCAGGGGGACGGCGTGGACGTGCAGAAAGAGACGTTGAAGCCAAACCCATCATTGAGGGTGGGTTTCAAACAGTAAGTTCTGGTACCCTATTGTTTGGCACGCCAATTGGTTACTCACAGTTCTACGATTCTAGATCTTCAAGCTACCAATCGCAACCTCGTGCTGTCACTCTCGATGTGACAGCATGGCCGCTGGACTTTCCTTACAGCCCTCAGTCTAGCTCCTTTTCTATATATATACATACTGTCGGACATGTGTAGAATGTTGTCTCCTTTCGATCTCACGACCTGGTAAGCCGACCTTGAGCCGCTACCTCTTCTGTGTCTAACAATGAGCTTTGTTTTCCTGAAACCAAAGCACTGACACTAAGCAGTGGTCCGTCGCTTTGACATCAAGGCAATGTCTCTTTGTGCAGCGTTGCCATTGCCTACAAAGGAGCAATGAAGTACAGGGTGTTTCGTGCAGCTTCATCGCCGAAAGGGGTGCTCTACTCCTGCATCTTTCGATTTACCCAGAGTATTCCAGCAGCAACAATTTCGACCTACCTTTACCAGCCCCAAAGCCTTGGCCAGATTTCTCTGCTTGGATACCAACACTCGCGCGCCAGTAAGCACGAGTCCTCAGTTCAAGATGGCCCCGACAAAGTCATCCCGTTTGTTCAGCCGGGTGAAGAGTGTGTTTCATCAGTTCTTCGAGCATCAAGACCACAGCAACGATTCACTGTGATCGTTAGCGAGGAGGATTTCACCTGCGAGGCTAGCTCTGACCGGTCTGAAGAGGAGGATACCGTGTCAGAGTTGCCGACTTTCCAACAGATCCAACGTTTCCGAGTGCGTCGGCATTCAATGAACTTCCCGCAGGGTTGAGGTAAATTCCCCATCTGACCGTCCCAACTCACCGATGGTGCCAGAGGTCATGCCGTCGCCTCTCCCAGGGTTAATGCGTCCCAGAATCTCCTCGGAGGTCGCCATCCATAGTGCAACGCTGGCGATGGAGGGGGGTACGTCAGGCGAAACTCAACAGGCCATCACCGACCTTGCCGGCCAAGCCTGCGTTTACTTCCACAATGCTGAGGTACATCGACGACAGGCCATCCGTGCTGAAGGGCGAGAAGCCATCCATGGCTTTGACGTTAGTTGTCGAACGAGACGCTGAGATTCAACGGCTCCGGGACCGTCTTCTGAATCCTCAGGATGAGACTCCTCCACGGCCAAACCGACGGCTGTCGTTCTAAATGTGCATTTCATGCGCGAATGGCGCGCGGGGTCCACTCGCAATCACAGAGAAGGAAGAAGCCAGGTGAGTGCATGACGCACTTCGAAACTGCATATGACTCTATAAATTCAAACACATTCACTGACCATTTTTCCATTGAAGACAAATTCCGGTGTGCTGCTACATATA